>JBBMOL010000147.1:1866190-1888180 GCA_037954665.1 Laguncularia racemosa
TGGATTTTCCGAAGTAGGCTATTATTTTGGCCACAACCAAATTTTATAAATTGGGGAATACATTTGAAGGAGTAAGAGTAAGTGTGTCTCGCCCGTAATATCCCGAGGAATAGGAGCCATCAAGATAATTTATTGGTATATTCACAAACTGGAGCTGAGCAAGGAGGATTAGAGTATGTTGAAGACTTGGATTGGTTCATAAAAACTGGTCGTTTTGTTCATAGCAGCTTGGACAAGGTTGGCATTGTGTCCAAATGATATTGCTTCCAGTGTCAAAAATTAGTGTGAGGTCGCGTTTCGGAGTGCCCAAGGCCGACCACAACCACATATTCACCGTCCCCAGTTGGGCCGTCAATAATATCTAGTCTGGCATTTTCACCAAAGTCACTCGTGACTTGGATATCAGATCGCCGGCTACTGAGTAAGCTTACTCTTGATTGATCTCTGATCAATGTGTCGTTTGAATTTCTCGTTCGTGGCCCTTGAGCTAGTGGTGAGCAGGGACCATGCCTGTTGAACTAGTGGAGCTCCGTATTCCTTAGCAAGACCTGAAATGAAAGCAGCAAATGGTTAGTGTGGACGTGAAATTAATTACGTTGTTCCTAAGGGACGGTTTCCAAATTCACTACTGTTGTGAAAGATATATGAAGTTTTTAAGAAGTGGAAATCAGGAAATGAACCTCTAAGAGGTGTGTTACAGGAAGATGCAGGAACAAGAGACTTCATCTTAACAACATGATGATGGCCAACAATTTCCCTTCCACGCGCACATCTCTTCGTCGTTTCGTAGCAAGAAACGAACAGTAGAAGACAGCATAAGAAAGCAAACTTTGCCATGGATCAATAAAATTTTTCTTTTTGGGGTGAATGAACTACCTTTGTCGTTTAAATTTATACTAGAAATGAGGCATAGGCGTTGGTTGGTGTGGTTTAACTGCAGACTTTGTCTCCCTTTGCAAGACTTTAATAGATGCTTGCAATTGGTTCGGTCAATTCAGACGCGTTCCCATTTCGTCTAATCGCTTTTCCATTAGCTGTATTAGCCGTGTGCAAAACGGGTTATCTAGTGTAAACATACCTGAGGAAACTCTAATTTTGAAAAGTGCCTAACAAGTTCAAAGATTATCCCTTTTAAGGCTTTTGGTTTTCATATAAGAATTTTCAAAAAAAAAAAAATTATTAATATTTTCTAACTCTTTTTAAAATTTTCCTCTTTCATAGTAAAATGGCAACTATGAAATATATAAAAAGACATATATGAAATAGAAGAAAGTAAATGACAAGATTAAATAACTAGATGGATCTTTTTATTTTTTGGCAAAATAAAAAAAGTTTGTTAACATTGAACAAGATTTAAATAAACTAAAAATGCACCAATTCAAAATTCAAAATAAGATACTTTTTATATTTTCCTCCTTTTTTATTTTTGGTTTTTAGAAAAAAAAATTCATTTTTTTAATAGTTGCCCTACAAGTGTTTACGTATTCGCTATTTAGAATTAGATCGTCATAATTTATTTTTATAAAATTTCAATTAATTGGTTTTCTTTAATTAAAAAAGCACCAGTTTTATGTGTATTATTTGTGAATTATTTTCTAATTGAAAAACTCTAAAAACCTAATTTGGAGAAAAGACAATTAATTTTCATTTCAGTGAAAACATTTTCTAAGTCAGGAAAAAACTTTTTCTTCTCTTTTTCTTTTTTAAAAAAACTTTAATTGGTTAGTTACTTTTATTTTTAAGAGAAACTTTCACTTCAAGTTCCTTAAATTTTATTTTCTATATAAAAAAGGTAAGAAACCCTAGTTTGAAAGACCCAATTTGGAAATTCTCAAAAAAAAATCCTAAACTTGTAAAAAACATCAATTTATTTTTTATTTCCTTGAAAAGCACTTAAAAGATAGAAAAACCAAGTGTTTACTAAAAAGGTACCAAACGATACAAAACTACTTTAACATGTTAACAAACGATAAAGACAAGCATGAATGCATCATATACCTAAAGATTATAAGAAATATGTTAGTCACAACATATAATGCAGTAAAGAGATAGTTTTCAAACATGCAAATTTTAAAATAGTGTAAATGTGTGGAGATGCATAAAAACATGACTTTTCGTCAAAAAAGATTCAAACTTTTTATTTATTTTATAAAATTTTTTCTATGAAAGGTTGCAATTTCAAGTAAAGATGCAATTTTCTTATTAAAAAGACGCAATAGTGTTAACAAAGATGCGACGATGCAATGTAATGCATTTCTATTTTTATATTTATTTTTTTAACATGGCGTTGAGAAATAAGAATGTGTGATTACCATGCAATTATCATAAAACATATAAATATGCAATAACAAGCATACAAGATTCAATGTGAAAACCCTTATAAATTGTAAACCTTGCAATTAGATTTTTTAAACATGGACAGAATCATCAAAGTACCATTGACATACAATTAAATCCCCTAAACGTGCAATTATATTATAATAACGCAATTAACACCAAAAAAAAGTAATAATCATTCTACCATGTAATTAAACTAAAAAAGAGAAAAGAAAAAAAAAAAAAACTGAGCATGAAAACAACAAGCATATAATTAAAACACTAGGCATTGAGAAAACAAACGACCAGTAAGGAAGGCAAATGCAGTACTGGGCAATGCTCGATTTATACCTCCATCGGCAAGCAGCGAATGGCGTGGTGTTAGACGGCGGTCATGCTAGGGTCCAATGGCATCTCCACATAGTGCTCGTGCCGATGGTTGTATTGTCCAGAAGCTTGGTGGCGTGTAGCAACGGCAATGTTGTCCAGAGAGAAGGAACTGAAACCCATTGTTGAAAACTAATTCTGATTCTATTGTTTTATTAGTTTTAGTTAACAAGTGATTAGACAAATCCTACAATATAGGATTTAGATAAGTACAAGTTAAATAAATGATAAACATGTTATCCTAAGATCATTAAGTTTGTTCTAATTTTTTGCTAACTAAAATTGGATTGTATTATTTATGGTTTTGATTTGATCCGAAAACTAGGAGATCTAATTTGATGTTTTGGCTATCAAAGACCTTGTGGTTGCTGTATATGTGTAAAGGGAAAAAAACCTTGCGAAATCTATTAAATTAAGTTTTCTTATGCAATGTTGATGTGTGCAGCAACAATATGCTGCATTAGTTTGCTGTTACTATTACTGTTGCTGCAGAATTTTGTTCCATTGTGTGTTTGAATTCGTAACCATTGCTGCTCTGTGTTTGGTTTGGTTATAAAGAGTAAAAGAAAGAGTAGTTTAGTTTCCAACAACTGGTATCAGAGCCAACATGAACAACATAACCAACTATCGGTTCCTATCCTAGATGGGAAGAATTACAACCGGTGGTGTGTTCACATGAAGGTATTATTCGAGTATCATTGATTTACTTGAAGTGGTGGAGAATGGAGTGAGTGCATTGGGGGAAATGTGAGTGATTCACAAAGGGCAGCAAATCATGATCTGAGGAAGAAAGACAAGAAGGCGTTATACTTCATTCTCAAGGAATGAATGATGACACGTTTGAGCAGATTGAGGCAGAGTAATCACTTCCAAGAGGCGTGGAACATCTTGTCTACATCATACAAAGGCGATGAGAGAATTAAGAGGGTACGTCTTCAAACATTGAGACGGCAATATGAATTGCTACATATGGAATCCAATGAATCAATTGATGCATACATCAATAGGATTCATGTGTTGACAAACAACATGAAAACGAATGGGGAAGTCTTATCCAAACAGAGCAAGGTTGAGAAGATTTGGCGAACCTTACTTCCAAAATTCGAACATGTTGTGACAGCAATAGAGGAGAGTCATGATCTGTCATCAATGATAGTAAAATTGTTGTCAGGCTCACTACGTGCACACAAACAGAGGATGAATGAATCCAAACTGGATAAACCAATTGAAAGGCCTTCCAATCGCAAGTTTCCATTGGAAATTCCTACAGCGACATGGCAACTTCCGCGGTTAAAGGAAGAGGTCGAAGTGGCAACCAATTAATAGAATGAGAGTGAGTTGAGTCGTGGTGTGTTGCAGATCAATACAACACTTTCCATCACACCAAGCAAAATAGTAGTCGTGGACGCAGTAGAGGACGATTCGACAAGTCCAACATTGAATGTTTCAACTGTCACAAACGATGACACTTTGCAAGCGAGTGTAGACTTAAGGATAGAACTTCAGCAGCGAACTATGCAAAAGAAATTCGCAATCAGGAAGTGGGGTGACAATGATCATGCACTCCTAATGGTGTCTTCATCAACCAAAACGTCTAATAGTCACACCTGGTATTTGGACACCGGCTGCATGAAATCACATGTGTGGTTAGAAGGACTTGTTCATTGAGCTTGATGAAACATTCAAACCAAAGGTGAAGTTTGGAGATGGCAGATATGTTCCAGTAACAGGGAAGGGAAGAATCCTTATTACGCTGAAGAATGGAGATCATAGGTACATCTCTAATGTGTTCTATGTACCGATATGAAAACTAACTTGCTGAGTATAGGACAATTAGCTGAGAGAGGCTATGAGATGCATATTTTTGGAGATGAATTCACAATTCGAGATAAACAAGGAGTATTGATCCTAAGAACTTGTCTTTCGAAAAAATCGCATGTTCTCTATGGACATAAGCAAGGGAGAATTTAAATGCTTGAATGCAGTCGGAGATGATGTGTCGTGGTTGTGGCATCTTTGATTCGGTCATCTAAATTTCCAGAGTCTAGAGGCATTGGCAAAACAAGGAATGGTGAAAGGACTACCAAAATCCAACATCCAGACCAGCTGTATGAAGCATACGTTATTGGAAAGAACCACCGACTGCCATTCACAAAGCCAGTAGAACAAGTTTAAAGATGTCTTGGAGCTGGTTCATACGGATGTATGTGGTCCAATGCACACTACCTCAATTGGAGGAAATAGGTACTTCCTAACCTTTATTGATGATTCTCGAGGAAAACTTGATTTACTTATTGAAAGGTAAGGATGAGGTATTAGATTGCTTTAAGAAGTTTAAGGCATTTGTTGAAAAATAAGTGGACAAATGCTTAAAGCAATATGAAGTGATGGAGGAGGTGAATACATCTCAAATGAATTCAGAATGTACCGTGAACAACATGGGGTATAACACAATACCACATTCCCTTACACTCCCCCAATAAAATGGTGTAGCTGAAAGAAAGAATCGTACTATCTTGGACATGGCAAGAAGTATGGTTAAAGTAAAGGAAATGCCCAATAATTTTTGGGCTGAAGCGGTCTCGTGTGCAGTATATATATTGAATAGGTCTCCCACTAGAAGTGTTCCTAACTCAACCCCTATAGAAGCGTGGAGTGGATTTAAGCTAAATGTTCAACATTTGAAGGTGTTTGGTTCCATTGCTTATGTTCACGTTCCAGCAGCAACAAGAATGAAGCTGGATGATAGAGCTGAGAAAACCATTCTTATTGGATACAAGCAGGGGGCTATAAGCTATATAATCCAATAACTAAGAAAGTTAAGGTAAGTCGTGATGTTACATTTGTTGAAGATGAAATGTGGAAGTGGAACTCTTTTGATCAAAAGGTTACTCAGAAGCAAATTGTGAGTGCTATTGAAGAAGCTATACCGAAATTAACATCAGAAGGAGATGCGATGAAGTGAATGAAACAAGGAGACCAAGAAGAGAGCATAGACCACCGCATACTTACAAGACTATGAAACAAGCTTTAGTGGTGAAATTGATGATGGGAGAGTTAGTACATCTTGCCTTCCTTGCAGATGTAGAACCGGTGGGACTTGAGGATGCAATCAGAGATCTAAGTGGATGGCTGCTATGAATGATGAGTTGGTGGCAATTGAGAAGAATAACACATGGAAGCTTACTGATCTTCCTCAAGGACATAAAGCCATTGATGTGAAATGGGTTTATTAAAATCAAAGAAAGGGCAAATGGTGAAGTTGAGAGGTATAAAGCCAGGTTAGTTGCAAAGGGTTTTGAGTAAAGACAAGGCTATGATTAGAGGAATCTTTGACCTGTTGCAGGATGGAAACGTGCGAGTGTGATAGCATTAGCTACCTAAAGAAAGTGGACGATTCACCAAATGGATGTGAAGTCAGCATTCCTTAATGGTATACTAGATGAGGAAGTATATGTGAAATAGCCACCGGTTTTGTACTAAGTGGTAAAGAAGACAAAGTGTACAAACTCAACAAAGCTTTGTATGGTCTCAAGCAAGCACCTAGAGCATTGGAACAAACGAATTGACATGTTCCTTAGCAGAGCAGGGTTCCAAAAGTGTCCTTCTGATCATGCATTATATGTGAAAGGTAATAATTTTGGAGATATACTAATTTTGTGCCTTTATGTTGATGATATAGTGTTTATAGGAAACAACTGTCAAATGATCAATGAATTCAAGCAATCCATGAAAAATGAATTTGAGATGACAGATCTCGGTCCTATGTCCTATTTTCTTGGCATAGAAGCAGCATCTTGTGTTTGTTAAAAGGGTTTTGGGCTCAACAACATAACAAGTCAAATAGGTGTAAATGCAAAGGCCTTTGAAAATTGTGTGGAAACATATCAGCAATCAATTTAGAAAAGAATGGTTTTTTTTATGGAAGAAGCAAGTATTTAAAAGATATCTTTTCCCTTACAGATCATTTTGCAAAAGGAGTGTAAAGGGGGAAATATTTTTGAACTGAAGATCAAATTGTGATATCTTCACCAAACCTTGAAAATGGATTAATTTAAAGGTTGAGAAACTTATTTGGGAATGAAAAAATCCACAATCAGAATTAAGGGAGGGTGTTAAAGGGACTAATTCTGATTCTATTGCTTTATTATTTTTATTTAATAAGTGATTAGACAAATCCTACAATATAGGATTTGGATAAGTACAAGTTAAATAAAGGATAAATTTGTTATCCTAAGATCATTAAGTTTGTTTTAAGTTTTTACTAACTAAAATCAGATTGTATTATTTATGGTTTTGTTTGATCCGAAACCTAGGAGATCTGATTTGATGTTTTGGCTATCAAAGACCTTGTGTTGCTGCATATGTGTAAAGGGAAAAAACTTGCGAAATCTATTAAATTAAGTTTTCTTATTTCAATGTTGATGTGTGCTGCAACATTAGTTTGCTGTTGCTAATTGCTGTTGCTGTAGAATTTTGTTCCATTGTGTGTTTGAATTCGTAGCCATTGCTGCTCTATGTTTGGTTTGGTTATAAAGAGTAAAAGAAAGAGTAGTTTAGTTTCCAACACCCCTTTAAATTTACAGGGGGGTTTTTTTTCTTAGCAGACACTGAAAAACTCTCCTATAATGCTTAAAAAAGATTTAATTTGCTCGAAAACTCGAGTAATCTAAGTGGGGCTTGCGAGTTACCTTTTTGAGAGAGAGAACTCCATTTTTTTTTTCACCCATTGATGAATGTTGGCACCCTTTACGCATGCATCAACTATAGAGGGATGATAAAAACTTAACTTGCTTTTCAAGTTTGTCCAAAATTCGAGTGAGATTGATTAATCTTTTATCCGAGACCCTTTTAATACAAGTTTCTTTTTTAATTCGATTTTTAAAACCCCTTTTACTCTTATTTGATTTAACTAAAGCATTCGTAATTTTAAAATTCCATGTATTCTTTATTTGGTTTGCACGATTAATTAACCCAAAAAAATTCTGTCAAATCGGTTATTCACTTGCCAAGATAATTCCAGCTGCCTTCTGTAAAATACTGGCTCGACTTGCTGGGGAAGAAGGTCTACATGGCTTTAACTACTCTTCCCCAACTTGGTCAACGAGGGTCAACAGCGGTGTATGAAAAGAAGCCAAACACATGACCCCATCAAACGTGAAAAGAGAGAACCCACAAAATGTGGGACCCACACAATTATTCAAGATAAAAAATAATAAAATATATAAAACAAGACACGTTAGAGTAGAGCCTAACTGGGGTTGAAGTTGGTCCTGTTTGCTCCATGCAACAGCCCAACCTTGTCCTATTACACATTTACCAGCAAGCCCTTTGGAACTGGGGGGATTTACAAAAGTAATTTTGCCACCCTCTTTAATCTGTATGCAATTATCGAGTCTAATACACATACGCAAGAAACATCTCAGTTTGACAAGTCACGAGTTCGGATTTTTCTATTGATCGGTTTACGCTAAACTTTATTTTTCCCATAAAAAAATAATTACATTTGATTGAGGTCTTATGTGAAATTACAATCAATTTAAATTAAATATTTTTCATGACTTTAAATACGAACAAACTGGATTTCGCTTGTAAAATTCTTATTTTATTAAGTCATATGAGCAAATTTTTAACTCAATAAATTTATTTCCATCCACACTGAGCCAAATGGATCACCACATGACTATTTTTATGATTTTTCTTTTTTTTTTGTATTTTTAAAATTTTCTTATTTTTTATTCATTTTTATTTTCATTTTTCTTTTTTCTAATTTTTTTAAACAAAAGACAAAAGATTCAGGGAAATAAATAAATAAATAAAGTGTCTACAGAAAAACGGTACAAACATTCTAAATTTCAATTTAGATACACTTATTGTGGGTTTTATAATGTATTCTTTTTAATTTTTGAGATATTGAAGGGTCATGTTTTGTTTTCTTTTCATTTTACCACTGCATGAACTTCTGGGATCGAAGGCCTCAAGTCAAGCTTTTGGAGTTTGCATCATTTCGCCACAACGAAAAGCAAAACAATTGAATTCATAAATTGAAGCTGCTACAAATTTGTTTGTACATACTAAATGTATAAAGAGAATTAAATATTATTATATAAGAAGTATAGTATAATATAATTTTTTTTGTATTATGTTTGAAGTATATAATATACGAAAACAAATTTTAAATTTCAATCACATAAATTTTCATTAGTAATCTTCACTAAAACTAGATGTCCTTAAGTAATTTCATAGTATTTAAATAATATAACAACTAATAAATAAATTCATGCTATTTAAATAATGCATTTTTTTTGCATTATATATAGTGAAACATCTTGCAAATTAACTAATTAAATTAATTAAATCTCATCCAACAAAAAAAATAAATACTTTGTTATATGCCTAAATTGGCATAAAGCCTAAGGTTCACTTTATTTGAACATGACCACAAAATAGAAAAGCACCTAAGTTGGTTGGAATAAATAATGAAAGTAATATAGCTTTTTTAATATCACACTCATCTAGAGGGGTGTTTGGTACACACATCTTTTATCCAAGCTATAAAATATATGAAGGATCCCTTTCATGGATTCAAGGCCTTATGATCCTTTGGCCTTTCTCCATTACTTTGTCTCGTTGCTTGGCATACTCATTAAAGTTCTGGATCTTCTCATAATACCAATTCCTGGCACTCGTCGCCTTCTCTTGTAACACCTAGATGTGCACATCTTGATTAGTGATTTGCTTCTCAAGCTATATGATCCACTCCTTCATTACTACTTCCTCCATGTTGGATTTGTTAAGGCATTGTTGAACAGAGATCTAAATCTCCCTTATAGTCCAATGTGATGGCCTTCTCCCTTCAGAGCTTAATGGTGAGGTAAGTCTCCTGCTAGTAGTAGTTAGCAACTTCCTTAGAAAGTGTTTTGATATGGTCCACGACTCTTTAAAGCTCCTATCGCATCTTCGCCAGCTTAGATGCATTTCTCCAAGCCCTCTCCTTAGTTTCAACCATCTTCCTTCACAACACTAGGCTCCTCTAGAGCCTTCTTTAATTTGACCTCCATCGTGATCCATCTTTGAAAGTGAGAGTCGTTATGTTGATATTGGCGATTGAATAACTTGATAAAAAGAGCTGGATTTTTACAGTTGTTTGCATACCTACCTTTTACCTTCAGCACACGCATAGAGGACCTTGTAAGCAACCTTGACTATCTACAAAACTTGACCCATGATAAGAACAACAAAGAAGAAGAAAAAAAAAGAGATAGATAGAAAGAAAGAAAAGTTGGTGAAAAACTCACCTCCATGAGATGAGCAAAGAAATAGTTACGCAGGTTTGAGAAAAAACATCCTTACTGCAATGTTCTCCGCCTTCCTCCTCTTCTAGAGGCTAAGGAATCCCTTGAATGGGTTGATTCAACCCAACCCTCCCTCAATAGTCCAAGACATTAATGGTAGTGTTACTTAGAAAGAGGTGGACTTAAATATCCTTAGTGGTCATTTACTCCCCTTATGCTTATCCTAACCTTGGGGTTTATCATGGCGCTTCTTTTGTTACCACTCTGCCACGACATCACCCTCCTCACTTAAGGCAACAGGTTTCACCTTGGTGTCGCTCAGGATGGAAATAACCTCCCTTGCCTAAGTGCACTTCGACCTAGGAGCTTCACTTTATTTAGGTACATGTTAAGATCATCCAAATTTTGCAGTCGGTACTTTCTCCTTTCTTGCAGCAATAGGGGTTGGCTTCAAGATGCGTGGGGGCTTTAGACCCTTGATGATGATTCCTCTAGTAATAGCTTTCTTTAGTGGAGGAGCTCTTGACTCGATTTTCTTCCCTCTTTAAGCCTCTCTTTTTATCGTGATCAGCTTGATGAGCCACGAGGTCAGAGAGTAATATTGGTCAGAGTGGGACCATGTTTGCAAAATAAACAAGAAGGTTAATGTAACTAAATAAAGCCTTATTGGAGAAAATCTTACAAGGGGAACCAAGCCTTCACGCTATAGCCAACGAGTTTTCCCTCAAGTCAACCCCATCCTAAGCATTAATCGTTACCTCAATTTAAACATCCCTGGCTTCATTCTAACCCCTTAAGGCATCTACTTGGTTATTAACCTCATCATCTAAGCCCTCGAGTGTTATTAGACCATTTCTTTGAAATGCCCTCATTAAGCTTAGGGGCATTGAAAGGTCTTCCATTCTCCTTGAGGGCTTATAAGAGGATCTTGGAATGATGTCTATCAAATGGCATCAGTTTAATGGGCTTGGTTCGTATTAGGCTCACCCAATGAACTCAAAAGTTTGGCACCTCAAGTGTTTCACCCACCATGAACTTCTCTTTCCAGTCATGCACTAAGGAGACTAGCCTATCCATGAACTTCACTTTAGGGTAGCTAGACAAATAGAATCAATCTTGAGACAACTTGAATTGCTTTACTTCATAAAAGAATTGGAATAACTAAGGAAGTTGGCTTCTCTTCATATGATTCGCATGGACTTTCGAATGCTACCAACAATGTATATGCGTTTGGAACAAATTGGCATGGGTTGATGTAGTGGGAATTAAAGAAATCCTTTTGGAAGTTGCTGAAGGGCAACCACAATCAAACTCAAAAAACTCTAATATACACAAAATTGATTGTCCCCCATCTGAGCACACGCTATTCCCATAAGTAGGTCAAGTAACCTAGCCTTCTAAAAGAGGTGATTGCATAATCCATTACATAACATTAGCCTCAAAAAGCACTTTTTTAAACCCCCCTTAGGTTTCGACCTAGATGTAGGGGGTTTTATCTAGATGGGGTTGATAGGTCTTATCTTCCCCATCTCAACATAGATGTCTAAGCCCAATTCTCCATGAACCCTCCTCTCTCCCTTTTTCTTCAAATATTTAAGGATCCACTATCCACCCCTTCAGCCTATGGTATTGGCCCGGGTTTGACTTGAAGGCTTTAAATTTGCCCATTTTTGCCCCTAAAGGAGAGAAAAACCGTTAGATAAAATATGAAAGGGTATGTGAAGGGGAAAGCTTAAAATTTTTTAGGAATCAATTAAGAAGGAATTAGAAGGGGGGGTGGACTGATTGGAAGCAAATGCGGAGCAAAATTTAGAAAAGTTGAAGAAGAATTAAAGAAGGAAGGTTGTAAAAAGTGGGATAAAAACGATTTAGTGCCTTATTAGGTATTTATAAATACTTTACATTTTTCCAAGAGCATTTGGGTTTGCACTACGTGTTATGCCTTCAAAATGAAGGATTAAGATCTTTTGGGCCCTTTGCAACTATTTGAATCCCATCTTGCCACGTATCCTTAGCGTTAAAATGAAAAATTTGCGTCACCATGAAATTTGAAATTGACATTGAAAAGATAGAAGGTGCCTGATAGGTTTTCTTGCCTTAAAAGGTTTGAAGCTTATCCTTCTGGTTGGGTATTATTAGCTACGACTTATCAATATTGTTTAGCTAAAAAAACAAACTTGGGGTCAACCCCCTTAACATGGAACCTACAACTTGAAGGATTATTTCTTAAACTTTACATACTTAAGTGAAGAAATTTGATGTAAAGGGAAACCTAACAAAAGCCAAAATAGAAGTGCTTTAAACACCATGGTTAGCCAAGATTTTTGCAGGAGAGACTAATGACCCTTACTAGAGAGCGGCTTAGATAGCCATTTGGGAAAATCATCTTGAAAAGAAATGTGATACAACCTCTACTTTTATTAGTGTAACATCACAATAGAGGGGGGTGCAAGTGTTAAGGCCAAAACATTTGGCTTTGGCCCATGTATCGAACAGGAAGTCTTTGATAATTCTTGTTTAGAGAATACATAAAGTTTCACTAATAAGATAACCGTATACCATATTCCGCGCCATTCCATCTGAAAATAACTTAAACGGACCTCGACTTTCTTAAACCTCGGAGTTGTTTTTGCTCTTTAGTGCTTGTCGCTTCAATATGCCGGTATGTTAAATTGTTTATGCCTTCTTTCTTTCGAAGCGTGATGAAAACTATTTTGCATAAACCTCTAATTAAATTTTTTTTCTCACTTGACTGATAATATATATAATTAATAATTATAAAAATAATTATAAAAATCAATATATTACAATTTATCAGAATTATAGAGAATCAATATCCCTATCAAATCGTAAAATCGAATAGTTAAAACTTTAGAAAATAAAAGTTCAAATAAGCTTTAAAAAGATAAAGATTTTGGATTAAAAGAAGATACATTTTATCTCTCAATCTAAATTCAGTTTAAATATTTTCTAAAGTCAATATCCATCCTTGAGGACCTGAGTCTAGAACACTTGCCACTCTATTCCTATCTCATTTCTCACTTTGAAATAACCTATTAGAATAACTATTGAGAGTTGAGCAAAACCACAACTTAGTGAGTTTGTTCTTCAGCACTACTGTTTAAGTAAGGTTATCAAGAATTAAATATACACATCATGCAATTTATCTACATATAAAATGAATGCAAACATATAAATGCAAACAACACATCCATAAGAGTTTGAAATCATGGAAGGTGTAGATTTACATCGTCTACACATTGTTATTCTCTGTACTTAACCACACAGAGCACCTCACTTTGTCTGTATGAGGCTGTCCATTGGCTCAATCTTGCCAAGCAAACTCAACAATTATCTTTAATAGAAAAAGGGTACCGCGAGGGCTAAACTAGGTGATCTCGACTCTAGGGTATATACCATCAATCAATCAATTAATCAATAATGCCACATAGGCCTTAATTAAGGGATAATCAAAATAGCTTTGTGACAAAAGGAGGAAAAGGAAAATGGCCCAAATTCAGGATTGGAACTCTAAAAATAAACAAAGAAGAATCAAGTTTATTCTTCGATAAATTTCAATTGCGCACAACGAAAATACAGAGAAACTCGTCTTAAGGTGTTATTGAATTTTCAATAAAAACCACCCTAAAATGCCCAATATCTTTTTATCCCCCTCAGGTAAACAGTAAAAAGGGAAATAAATAGTAACGTGGAAATAAATATAATATAACGTCCGTCATTGGCTGTACACGCCCGGGCTTCGAGCCGTGTAAGCTTCGGGAAAATTTTTCAAACATAATCACATCGTTTTTCCCTGGCCGTGTATGGAGACCGTACATTTTTTGGGGAGAGATCCTGATGAAAAACCGGGGCCGTGTTTTTCTTCCTTGCTCTTTTCCCAAGACGCGCGAGGAAAAAAAAAACCCCGAGCCAATTCTAGGTTTGGAACTTAGAGTAAACAAGAAAAAATAGAGTTTATTCTTCGATAAATTTCAATTGGACAATCGAAAATACGATAAACCCGTTCTCAGAGGTGTAGAATATTGAATAAACGTAACCCAAAAAAGACCTAACAACTAATATATTACTCTTTGGAAAATACATAAAAAAAGGGAAAAAAGATGTACACGTGAAAAAATATAAATATAATTTTATTCTCTGTCGTATAACGGCCCTGCCTCAAAGCCGTTTAGGTTTTTGGGCTATTTCTGACTGCCGGTGTGTCCCCCGGCCTGTATGAAAAGTGTTGCTTTGGGAGGATCCGACAGAAACACGGCCTGCCTCCCGGGCCCTGTAAAAGGGCCCTGATTTTTTGGGGAATTATCCTGGTATAACACCGGCCGTGATGTTTCGGCCTACGAGCCCGCTCATTCTCCCCCCTCAAAGAACTCATCCCGATTTTTCTGGTGAATATCTTTCCCTTTTGTCGTTCCCTCTTTTTGTGTATTGTTTATCCCATTTATCTCTTCGTTTGATCGTGGTCGCACATATATTTCCCACACCCAGAGTAACATTGCATCAAAAGGATCTATTAAATCTTTTGTGCACATCCGGAGGATTTGAGTGTTAAGGGGAAAAATCACCTTCTATGTTGATAGGAAGCAATAGAGAAATTGCACTATATCCCTGGCGTTTTCCTGGGGTTGGAATATAAGTTTTTGGGCAAAGCTTTTGAACCTACTCCTTAATCTCCTTCGTTGGTGTAATGAATCTGCTCGGGTATCTCAGTCCCCCCCTCTTCGGTAAATCATCCCCTGCTGTTTTAAAACAGGGTCTTACAAAACTTCCTCACCAACATAATTTTTATGGCTCCAAGCTTTCCCCACTGCCCTCACCCATAAATCAAAGTACATATCGTTAAGGGTTGAGTTTTCCTTTTGTTCAACCCTTCCTCCTTAAACATTTTGGGAATTAGTTTATGGCTTGGGGTTTTGTAAAATTTCGAGGAAGGTTTGCTCGAAATAAAGGGAAAAAGAACTTTCGTTCTGCAAATATTGCTCTAAACCAATCCTCATTGGATCTTTTCCCCCAAAGCGTTTACTCCCTAAGTTATTTCCCCCAAAATAAGCTCCCCCAAAAGATCTCCCCTAACTCTTCTTCATTCCCCCAAAATCCTATATGGCAAAAAACTTTCAATGTCCTCAACCCAAACCCAAAATCTTTTTTACTCCCCAAAACCATGAACTCAGATAAACATATTTTTTAAAATTTAAAAATTTTTTTTTACTGTAATTACATTGTTTTACCCCTTTTTGTACCTGGCCCCTTCTCCCAGCCAGATCTTTAAGAATTTCATCTTCATCAGTAAACATAAATAACGAACTGATCCTTGTTGCCTTCCGATCGTCTCCCAAAAAAACCTGCCCGCTATGTTGATATTCATGATAGATAGGGTTTACAATGCGTGGAGATGTGGCTAACGTGGGTTGACGGCAGTCGGTTCTTAAACCAGTCGGGATGCGGAAATCCTAGTTATGGGCAAACCAATACGAAGGACGGTAGAGGGACCTGGGTCAGAAAAACGGCGAGAGGAAAGCGTTTTGAGGGGCCCTAAACTTTCTGAGGCGAGGAAAGCGTAAAAAACCCGGACCCAAATTTTAGGATGGGAAATCTAGAATAAATAAAGAAGATCAAGTTTTCCTTTGATAAAAATTTAATTACACACAATCGAAAATACAGGAAATGTTCTAAAAATATGTTTTATATTGAATAAAACTAACCCCTAAAAAGACCCTTTTCTTTTTACTCTCAGGTAAAAATGTAAAAAGGGGGAATAAAAATGTGATTTTGGAAATAAAATAAAATATCCTCCTCATTGCATGTAACGGGTGTGCATGCAGGCCGTGTAAACTTTTTGGGAATATTTTGACATAATACACGATCATGTCCCCCCGGCCCTGTATGGAAAACCATGATTTTTTCGGGGGAACATCCAAAGAAAACCCCAAACACGGCCGTGCCTCCTGGTCGTTTATGTTTCTGGGAATTATCCTGGTATATCAAAAACGGCCGTGCCCCCGGGCCTTTGTATGTTTTTTTTGGCCTACGATGTCCCATCATTCCCCCCAAACCTGCAAAAAAAACCGACCCGAGTTTCTTCTGGTGAAAAAGGCTTTCCATTCTTTCCCTCTTTTTTAAATCGTCTTTTTTTCCCCCTTTATCTCGTCGTTTTTATCGTGAGTCGCACAACATATCTCCAACCCAGGTAACACTTGTCATCAAAAACTTTTCTTTAAAATTTCCCAATTTGTGCAAAATTGGGGGTGGATTTGGGGTTTTTAATGGGATAATCCCTTCTATGTTAAATAGGAAGAAAATTTAGAAGAAAATTGATTTATTATCCCTAGCGTTTCCCTTGGGGTTTTGGGAATATAATTTTTTTGGGCCCAAAGAATTGAACTTACATCCTTAATCCCTTTTTTGGTGCAATAAACCCCTTGCTCGGAGTATCCCCGGGCCCTTCGACTTTTTTTTTTAACCATCATCACCTGCTCGTCATTCAAAAAAGGGCTCCCCAAAATTTGCTTCCCCCACCCAACAAAAATTTTTATAGGCCCAAATTTGCTTTCCACTCCCCCCACCATCATCAATAAAAGTAAAAATGATCGTTAAGGTTTAAATTTTTTTCCTCGGGTTAAAAACCCTCTCCTCCTTAAACACTTTTGGAATTAAGTTTATTGGTTTAGGTGTTTGGGGAAAATTTTTTTGAGGAAGGATTCGCTCGTAATAAAGGGGGGAAAAAAACTTTCTTTTTCTAGCAAGTTTTTGCATCTTTAAACAAGCTTAAACCGAATATTTATCCTAAAGGCGTCTTACTCCCCCGAAGTTTTTCCCACCAATACAATGCTTTCACCCCATAAACGACTCTCCCAAACTCTATCTTCTTTCCCTCAAAACCCTCATGTGGTAAAAGGTTTCTTTCAATTCCTCAACCAAAAACCCAAAAACTCTTTCGGACCTTTTTACCATCGAACTAAAATTAAAACATACTAAATTGAAAAAAGATTTCATTTTAAATTCCCTTTTTAATTACATCGGGTTTTACCGTTTAGGGCTCCCATGGCCTCTTCTCCAAACCCAAATTTCTTTAAGAATCTCTCTTCTTTCATCCGAAACATAATAACGGGAACCTTTTCGATGGATCGCCTTAGCCCGGCTCCAAAAAAACCTCCCTGCTACTGTTGATTTGGGAAATCGATAGAGTCAGGGTTCACCCAAAGGTTCCTTTTGTTGGGTTTTTTGACCCATGGTCTCCTCTACCGCCCTTCGTATTGGTTGCCCGTAACATTTGGGGCTTTTGGGATCCCCATCTAGGTCGAAAACCCACCGCCCTAACACCCCGTTTGCCGACATCTTTCCCCAGGAAAATTTTCCTTACTCTAATTTCCAACTGGGCACAGGAGGGGAAACGTTTTTTCTCGAGGGCAAAATTTTAGGTTGGAAAATTTTGGGAAAAAACAAAGAAGAATCAGAGTTTAACCTTCAATAAATTTCGATTTTTCGCACAATCGAAAATACTGAAAACTCGTCTTTAAAAGTATGTATTGAAAATTTTAATAAAATCTAACCCTAAAATGACCTAATATCTATTTATACTCCTCAGGTAAAAATGTAAAAAAGGGGAAAAAAAAATGTGCACGTGGAATTAAAAATAAGTGCACATGTCCTCATCTGGCCCTATACACGGGGCCGGGGGAATGCAGGGTTTTGTAAGCTTTTTTGGGGAAAATTTCCCAACATAATACATGGTTGGGGGTTCCCCTTGGCCCCTGTATAAGACCCTTTCATGTTTCTAGGGGAGATTTCCCCCGGGGGAAAAACAAGGTCCCCTGCCTCCGGCCGTTTAGAGGCCATTTGTTTTCCTTTTTTTGGGAATTTTCCTGGTTTTAATTTTCCCCCAGCCCAAACCCCTTTTGCCGTGGGAGGTTTTTGGGCCCACGATTTTCCCATCCCCTTTGCCTTAATAAAATTAATTTTGATAAAAATTTCTATCAACAGCCTTTAAAAATCAAAGTATTTGAGGTTTTTTTATAAAATTTTTATCGGCCCAAAGTCTAGAGTACACACCAAGGTTTTTTCAAAGGGAAAAAAACTTTTTAGAAACATACACTAGAAATTTCACAAAAGGTGGTTTTTAAGAGTATATGCTTGGATTTTTGGGTAAAAATTTTTTTAAACAATTTTTAAAAAAATTTCAAAAACACTTTAAAAAAAATTTAACAAAACTTGGAAAAACTGTACACCCTTTTTTTTTTTTTTGTGTGTGTTTTATCTATTGAGTCAAAAGTGATAATTTAAAAATTTTTTGAATAATTTGAAAAAAAGATGTTAAACGAGTAAAAATACATGGGTTTTTGTTTGTTTAACTAAAGCTAATCTAAAAAAACCCAAAGTGGAAAGTCATTTTATTTAAATTTTAATTTATTTTACAGCCTTTTTAAAGTATATATAATATTTTATAGTATGCATGTATGTTTTACTTTTATTTGTGTTGTGGGAAAAAGCACAAATTATCGATAGCAAAGGGTAGATATCCCTTCCTTCTAGATTTTGGGTATACAAGATGTGAGTATAAAAAATTTCCTTAATTTTAATTTTTTGATGTATCTTTTGTTTACCCACAAACTTAAAAAGTTAAAAGGCTAAGACATTTTCAAGATGGCTTCAGGGGGGATATATAACTTTTTTGGTATTTTTTGTTTTAAAAACCCCCAACCATCTCTAATTTTGTTTTTTCAGGGCATTTTACTCAATAGAATTACAAATTGATAAAGAAATTGTATGTCTAAAAATATTTGGGTTTAAACTTAAACCCAAAAAATTATATTTGTTTCCCTCACATTTTTCCTCTTATTTAATGTCCCGAAAAAAAAAAAATGGAATATTAGGGAAACGTAATTTTGTACTCCCCCTATTATTTTTTTTTTTGTCCCTTTGGGGGCTCACGGTACACTTTGTGGAAACCCCTAGGGGGGTTTTTTTAAATTTTGTTAATTTTAATTTTTTATTATTATTTTATAACCCCTTAAATTTTTTTTCTTTCCCTTTTCTTTGTAAAATCGCAGTTTAAAAAAAAAAAAAATGATAGGAAAGAACCTTTAAAACTTTTTCCCCAAATATGTCATGTCGGCTATGGTTTTTCCCTGCGTTTTTTTTAAAAAAATTTTTTTTATTTTTTTTTTTTTGTATATTTATTTTTATTTTTTTGACCCGATGGGTTTCCCTTTGGGTAAAAAAGCATAAATTTTAATTTGGGAAAGGGTGATTATGTATAAATAATTTTATATATTTCCTTCAACATGCAGAAAAGGGGTTTTTGAATGCATTTTTCAATTTTATTTTATTTTTTTTTTAATTTAAATTCCCAGATAAACCAAGGGGGTGTATTATTCAATGGGGAAAAAAAAAGGGTTTTTATCTTACTGCTTGCTTTTAAACATGTTTAAAGTTTTAAACATAAAAAAAAAAACTTACACCCGGGAGCTAAAACGAAGGCCATGGCAGATCGGTAAAAATTTGATTTATTTTTTTTTCCATCTTCTTCCTTTGTTACACTTCTTTAAAACATCATCAAATAAAAAGTGAGCGCTATAATTTTGTACATCCCCTCCTGCAAATTGTGTTTGGGAAAGCGTGTATGTTTTTATACCCCCTTTTTCCAAAATTCTATTTCAGTCTATTCATTCTAAATTTCCTAAAGAAAGTTTCAATTTAGAACAAAGTAAAATAAAATAAAATAAGAAAAATACAGGTTATACCTTTAAGTCCAATTTATCCTATAATTTCAACAATATAAACCTACGTATGCATCTAACAGTGTTAATAAACCTACGTTATGCGACAACGTGTGTGTGTGTGTTTCTTTTTATTTATTTTTTGGTATTGTTTGGAGTTTCAAAAATGGAACAAGGGGAGAGATTGTTATGTGTGGGTGGCTACTGCGTTTTGAACCAAGGAGAAGAGAGAGACAGAAGTTTCGTGAGCTTGCAATTTCTTAAATGAGTTGGTTTGGGCGAGCAAGGAGTATACCTTGTTTTAGGGTCTCTTGCCAGTGAGCTTTGGTGTAGGATATGCAAGATATTGAAAAGATTTGAGGAAATTATAATTAGATGTGTTAAGGCTTGAAGGTGGCAGTTTGGGCTTGTTTGGGGAATGGGCGATGGATATTTTGATTTCATTGGATTTATAATTATTTGATTGGTTGATTTTAAATTGGAAAAAAAAAAAAAAATCAGGTTGATGAATGATTAATTGGTTTTTTTTTTTAAGAAAAAAATTGACATATTTTCTAAGGTTGAATTTTTAAATTCTTCTAAGCATGTACAATCGTATATGTAGTTAGGCCTTTTGTCATATTTTGTCGTTGTATGTGCTTGATTTCGTCTCTACATTCGTACATTAATTATTTCCTATTTTTTTTGGGTTTGAAAGTCTCGAATTCCTCCCTGTCGTTCACATATGAACACCTCCTTTTCGAAGTCCATAATTTTCTGTATGTACTCATGTGCTTTAATTTGTGCTCATGTTTTCCGGTTATGATGACTAAAATATTTATTTATCGAAACTTTTAAAAATTTCAATTATTACATTTAAAAAATTGTAATAAAATTTCACTTTTACTATATGCTTTTATTAACAATTTCTTATTTTTCATTGCTATTTGCAAAAGGAATAACATGCATTACATAATATATTTATACTTTATCAAATATCATTGATGTGGGTTGTCATCAACTATGATTATAAATGTCAACTATTATTATTGATGTTCTCGTTTATTATTGTTATAACTCATAAATGTTACAGTAATTTTTGTCATTTTCATTATGGAACTGAATTTTAATTATAGGGCTATATATCTTATAGAGTATTTATATGTACCTAATTTGAAAATATATGTAGTTATCTCATATATAATTATTTTATATATTTCTTAGAATTTACTAATAATATGTAATTATTTTAGAAACCAAAAATGCGTATGTAGTCTAATTAATTCACTCTTATTACAACACATAGATTTTGAATATATTATAATGTTATGTAAACACACCCCATTTTTGCCATAGGAATGAATAATAATCAATTTTCAAATTTTTTCAATTTTTTTCAAATTTTTCTTTAATTTAGCATAAATAATGAAAATATTCAAAAAAAATAAAAATAAATAGGAAAAACACATCAATTTTAAAAAATTATTTCAGAAGTAGCAATAATAAGGATTAAATAATTTTTACAAATTTTTGAAATTCCAAAAAATACAAAAAAATGGAAAAATTGTATCGCATATGTACAATTTGCGATGTAAATAAAATCGGGAAATTGAGCCAGCTCAGTTGGCTCGTGTGTGCGCATGGGGAGCGTGTGGAGGCTAGAGGTCGCGAGTTCAAATCCTCCCCAGCACTCTGTGCAATTTTTTTTTACTTTCGCCTAGAGCTGCCACGTGGCAGTGTGTAATTTTTCTCTAATTTATCTAATTTGAAATATATGTAATTATCTCATATAAAATTATTTTATAATTTCTTGGAAATTTACTAATAATATGTAATTATTTTAGAAACCAAAAATGCGTATGTAGTCTAATATATTCACTCTTATTACAACACATAGATTTTGAATATATTATAATGTTACAAAGCTCATATTGATATTATATTATTCATCAATTGGTCAATATTACTAAAATTATTATTTTTAGAGAGATACCATGGAAATATTTTGATTTTAATATTATTTTATTGTTATTTTCTTTTTCTAGGACTTTAAGAGATGAGTTAAATATGTATGAATCCAAAGGTTGAGAATAGCATATAGCTTCAATTCAAGCAAGATTTATTCACTTAGATACAAAAGAAAAGGACACCATATATAAAGTTATTACAATGGCTTCACTAAACGTATTTATTGTTTAAGTTAAAATACTCATGATAACATTAAAGTGATAGCTTGTTATTCAACTCCACATAGAAAGTACTATTTAGCCAAAATTGAA
>JBBMOL010000149.1:0-29133 GCA_037954665.1 Laguncularia racemosa
TTTTATTGTTAGAAACTATTTTCAGCAATTATAAATGTAACCCCCAAAACCTTAATTTGCTTTAACCCCACACGTGTCCTTACTAAGTAGCAACTGCAAGGCTAAATATCCATTATAAATTTAAACCTTTTTTATCTATTGTAAGATAATATCATGTAACTTCAATGATAGAAATAATGATTCTTAGGTGAATCATTCCATCATCAATACTCCAAAACGAATATATTAAACTCCAAACCCAATAACCAGGGGAAGCATCTATCAACATATAGGAATAACAAAATTAAGAGTCTAACACCATCTTCATATTCTCAAATCAACACCCTAAAGTTTTCTTGAGGAAATCTTCATTGACTTTCACATTATTCTCCATCATACTAATAGCGATGCTCTTTTCCATATTCATCCTAATAGTAAGCCACTAAACTTTCATTCCCATCATAATCAACATGTTCATCATATTCACCTCAGTTAAAAAATAAGTTGAGTGAGCCTAAGCCCAATAGGTAAGTATCACATAGACATGCATGCCATACAACAACAATATCAACATATGTAAATGCAGCGGCAATACACATCAAGTCATCAAATTATTACCTTTAATTAACCAACATACAACATAGGGATACTCATGACCCTGGCACATGATATAGTATTTACATAAATATATTCCTAAAATGGGAATTGCCAATATGGGCCTTATCTAATCCTAATCTTCCATAGATCATTTCGGTATAAGGTTCCACTAAGGACAATGCAGTATATCAATCATTGGGGTGCCCTTTAGGGATTTTCTACCTTTAGGCTTCTAGGCCGAGCCAAGCACAAACATCACATGTAATTAAATCACTATTCCATTAGAATCATTTAAATATTATGTTAACAATCGTAAACAACAAACATGGTAAACACGTACTTGGAAAAGTTTTCTCACGGTTATCTCTTGTGTCTCTAAGAAAGGGATATAGACCTATCAAGCATAAAGAACTAAGTTTAGTTCTATCCTATAACTTAATCTAAGTTCACTAACTGGTTAATTATATCATAATTATAGAATTTCCCTTCCCCAATGTCTTGCTGTGCGTAATTCCTATTTTAGAATTGTAAGATAGCAAAACAAAATCAAATTGTGAGCATTCCAAAAGAACACGATTAAGTGATAGGCCACATAGAGGAACATGGGAGAGAACATAGCCGTGCTAGTGGCTGCGTATCTTTTTGTGTAAAATTGTCATTTCAGCATGCCCAAGAACATGATCATGTATTTGGCTATATACTTTGACAACATGGTCACATATTCCAGCCATGTACCTTTCTATGAATTTTTATTATTTGATACACTCAAGTACACGGGCATGTCCTATGTCTTTGCACCTTTCTATATACATTCGTGTTTCTACACAGGCAAGTATACGGACATGTACTTGACTATGTACTACACTATTCCATCATAAACCACTTGTCCTCTTCTTCACTTTGTTCCTTAGCCCAATTTCTATGATTTTAAGTCTAATTGGTTCTATAAATTTGTTAATCCTAATGCATTATGTGAAGTTGTGCACCTACTTGATTTAGCTTGTGATTCAAATCCTCAATTCGCTTGATCCTACGCCTGTTCCATCTTGTTCCTTGTTTTAAACCCTAACAATATGTCAAAAAATTTGCTTAGACCCACTAATCTATAATCTAAAATAATCATTTGATGATCATAACTTGATGAAATTGGATTGGTCTTGTTGCTTTTCGTTAGATTGCCTAGTGAGTCTCTAGAAGTGTCACTTAGGTGTTCACTATGCAAATGAGGTAAAAGGGAAGCACTAGGTCAAGAGACATTTAAATACTTTGACTTTGAAAAGACTAAACTACCCCCATCCCTTTAGACTATTTACTTTACTTAACCTTGGTTTTAATTATAATAAATAATATATATTATGTGTATTTACAATAAAGGGAGGTTTGAAGGAAATAGGAGTTCTCATATTGTTAGAAATGTCAAAAGGAGTGCATAAATCATATATGTTTTGCCAGCAATGTAATGATATTTTCTAATGGTGATGTTAGATATGTTGCTTTGATTAAAGAGGGTTTGGATGATTTCTATTCTTTGGCTAGCCTCAAAGCTAATAGTTCAATAATTTTTACAAAAACTATCATCCATATTTTATATATCCAAAATTTATTAATATTTACCCATTAAATATATCAATAGCATATATTAACCACATGGTCGGTAGCTTGGCAAATTGGGCCAATTGCTTAGGTCGCTAAGTATTTAGAAAAGGATTGAATTCTTTACATGTTGGACTTTGCTCTTGGTGGACTCCTTATCAAAGACTTGGGTGTTCCTTTGTCATCAACAAAGCCAAATAAGTCTACATGCCACTTCCTCACTGAAAAATTAAGCAAGCACATCAACAATTGGACTTGTAAAGTCCTCTCCTATGCTAATCGCATCCAATTGGTGAAGACTATACTTCTCTCCTTACAAGTTTATTGTTGCATATGCTTTATACTTCCTAAGAGTAACTTGAAAGCCTTTTACTACAAAGATGAAGAGGTTTTCATGGGATGAGAGAGATGAAACAAGGGCTAAAGCTAAACTAGATTGGGAAATAATTTGTAAATAGACGGTAGAAGGTGGCCTAGGTGTTGTGGATCTTGTTGTGTGGAACAAGGCAGCATAACTCATGAATATTTGCTTTCTTTGCAAGGATAAAGACAATGGCTTATGGACTAGATAGGTGCATTCAGAGCTTATTAGAGATAAGAACTTCTAAATAATGAAAATTTTAGCAAATATCTCTTGGTCATATTGGAAAATTTTGCTACTAAAGCCTTTGGCACAAAGCTTACTTAAGTGGGAAGTGGGAAATGGGAGTATCATCTCGCTTTGTTATGATGAATCGCATCAAAATGGTCCTTTGGTTTCTTAGTTGAATGGATGGATCATTTACTCTTCAAGTCTTCCATGGAAGCTAGAATTTGCTGCATTATTAATGAGAATGGATGTGATTGGTTGGAGAGTGAATTGTGGGAATAGGGTAAGAGAAGGATTACATGGAGCTATCACTCCTAAGGTTAACTATGAAGATTGATTTGCTTAAAGAAATAAGCCTTCAAATAATTTTCTATCTAGGAAGCTTATGAATCACTTTTGCCCCCAAGGGAATAGGCTCAATGGAGCCAATTTGTGTGGAAAAAAAAAAGGCACCTAGAATTTTCTTCTTTTTTATGGCTAGTTGCTAACCAAAAACTCAACACTATTGACGAATTGGTTCTTTGAGGTATTACTTCTCAAAACTATTGGCTATCTGTGTAATAAGAAGGATTTATATTGCCACCTCTTTTTCAAGTGTTCTTTTCTGCATGAAGTATGGTGTAAGCTAGAAGAAGTGGGGTTAAGTAATGTTGTGTTGCTGTCCCAAGCTGTGGACATCCATGGCCTCTATAATTTCCTTAATCCTAGACTTGCTTCCTCCAGGAGGTTGCTGATTGGTTTTGTAATATAATAATTTGAAAAGAGATTAGGTCTTTCTTCTCACTCCATTGTGGATGTTACTTGCACAATACTCTTTTGTATACATTTTTAATCAATGAAATATATCTAATGTTACATAAAAAATAATAATAATAATAAAACGCACACACACACACAAAGTAATGAACTGCACAAGCCTCGTAGTATCAATCCGATCGGCTATGACCAATCTTCAGTTGTTTATGGTGCTAATGGATAACACACACACACACACACACAAATAACGAACTACACAAGCCTCTTTACATCGATCCAATCAGTTAAGATCAATCTTCAGTTGTTTATAGTGCTAATGCTCACACACAAGCACGCACGCATACACATACAAAATAACGAACTGCACAAGCCTCCTTACATCGATCCGATCGGCTACGACTAATCTTCAGTTGTTTATGGTGCTAATGGTTAGCTGCCTACTTGGGCATCGATGAACCCCACTCCAATCCGCATTCATCTTCTTATTTGATGTTTTTTTCTTTTTTTCGCCCTTTCCTTTTATGATCATGGATATCCCGTAGATTTAAGACAAACACCTAACAATACAAAAATAGCTAGTGTGTGCAATGAGCCGACAGTGCACCTTCTTTATTGTCTCACCATTTTCAGATCATAACAAATAGCTCAGGGCATGGCATGGAATTGAGAGACGTGACTAGTTCTATTATCATCGGATTAGCAGTGTCATGAAACTTTTATGGCAAGAGTTAAATCTTTTTATTATTATTATTGATATAGATGATTTCTAATTGATTGGGATTTCTAGACCTAATGCTTATTTGTTCTTTTTTTTCTTCCCCCTTTTTCCAGAGACATGGTTAGGCCAACAAACTCCTTAAAAAATGGGTTCACAAATGCTGTTGTCATGGCATTTACCCCTAGAGACTAAAACTAATTAATTAACATTAACAATCATTAATATCAAATGTAAAATGTAAATTATATATAAATATATATATATATAAACCAATTTAGAAATCGTTGGTCCCAATTAGATTAATCAAGAGGGGGTGAATTGATTAATTACTTAAAGTTTCACTTTTTTACAAATCATTCAAAAACACTTGACTAATAAAATCACGTGAATAACAATAATGGTGAACAATAATGTGTAGTAAACAAAATGAGTAGAGAAGAATAAAATGCTTAAAGATTTATAGAGGTTCCGCCTCAAACGTCAGTCCTCTCTTCCAGCTCCACGCCGGGTCCCGATTGTCTATACCGGTTGTGTTTCACTATATCAAACAAATTGAAAGTATACAATATAAGCCTCTTCAAGGCGAAGTCTCACTGCTGAGTCTTTCTAGCTTCTTCACTAAGCTAATCACTCAAACTACAGTGATAAAATAACTATCAATTCCTTATATACAAAAGGAATTACAATGACAATGAGGAATATCAAATTTCCTCTATAAAATAGATCACATGTATATGTAAAATTTTCTACTTGAAGATGTATGAGCCTTTTCTTTTCCGTGTGTTTTTTTTCTTCCCACAGAAGAACGTTCTCTCTTCTTCCTTCTTTTATGAAGAAACATAACAGTTACTTGGAGTTCCACGTGACAAGCTTTTTTATTTTTTGAAATTTTGTATTTCAAAAATAAGTTGATTCTGTTGGAGAGGATCTACATTCCGCGATATCTTTGATGATGATAAGCTTGGATAAATCAGTTTGACCAAGATCTTCTTTAGAGATATTTCTTGAATCAAGTTTGTTGAAGATATCCCTCATATTGTGGAACCATATCTTCATGTAACAACCATATTTCTTATCCTTATCTTTGTAACTGCTGGATCTCCTAAAATATAGCATAAATATCTAGATTTAAATCTTGATAAAACTTGTAAATCTTATATGATCTCACTTTATTATAAAATGAAATCTTTGAATAAAATCTTATAAAACTTTATGTTAATTAAAAAAACCCCATGATATAAAATCCAACTTTAGTAAAACACATCAAGTATATTACCCAAATATACTTGACATGTGGAGCTAGGCCTTGAAATTTATTAAAAACCATTGATACAAAAATTAGAGCGAAATTTGGAAAAAATTCTTGACAGACATGGAAGGTTCTGAAAGTGCTTCTGAAGCAAACCTGTTAACTGTCCTCCTGTTATGAAAGTTCTAAAAGTACTTTTGAAACAAACCTGTCAACTATTCTCCTATTGTAAAGGTCCTGAAAGTGCTTCTAAAAGATTATTACGAGAACTACGGATACACTACACAACTTCTGAAACACCTTCTGTCAGAACAAAAATAATCTATATAACACTTTTGAAGGTTCTGAACAAACTTCTATCTCCTTGTTCAATTTAGAAAAATTATGAAAATTACGTACTATCTTCTGAAACAACTTCTGACAAGCTTAAACATACGTTACACATTATTCCTCTTTTGTTAACAACAAAACTAAATTAGAGAACTTAACATTCTCCCCCTTTTTTATGATAACAAAACACCATTAGATAAACAAAATAGAAACAACTTTCATGTTCAAGCAAGCATATATTCCTATAACAAAAAAGCATCATAAACACAATAGAATCATTATAAACGCATTGATCATAAGTACAATAGTAAGCAGCATTGATCATAAACACATTGATCATAAGCACTCATAAGCACAATAGAATCATTCTCCCCCTTTTTGTTAACATCAAAAGGGATAACTCCCCCTTAATCGATGCATAAAAGATAAAAGAATTCTTTTACAACTTGATTTCAAAACAAAAATTAAGATAAAAACTAAGATTTTCTGGATCTTGTGACTCGAGAGGTAGAAGAAGTGGTGGAAGGTTTGGTAGAGGAAGGTTTTTCTGGTGAAGTATCCAAGTCGATGATATGTGCGCCAGAGCAAACATAATCTAGAAATTTGGTGGATAAGAACAGCTTGATTTCACCATGAAGACTTGTGATAGATTGGGATGTTTTATCCGTCTTGGAGTCCAAAGTCTTGAAGGAGTTAGTGACTGAATCTCCTATCTTCCTCACTTGTGAGACAAACTTGTCAAAAGCAATCACATTGTTAGATAAATCTTACTTGACTCTCGCACTAAACTCATCATAGAGAATTCTATAGTGATGGAGATCAGTAAGCATTTTCTCAGAATTTTTCTTGCTATCAGAAAGAATATCAGAAGTTTGTTTAACTTGTAACTCTATTGCTTCTAGTCTCCTAAGATCAGACCATTGAAGAACTGAAATTTCATCTGTCAAAGCTGTCTTAACTAAATCTAATAGCTCATGTTTCAAAGCTTCTCGCATAACATTCTTCACTTGTTCCAGATCCACATTAGATATAGCTTCTTTTGTTCCACTCTTCCCAGCCTCATCAGCATATGGTTGCTTCCTATAATCTGTTCCAAACTCTGTTCTAGGTTCTGAACCTCCTTCTTGAACAGGTATTGAAGAAGTTCCAAAAGGAACAATTCTTTTCATATGCCTTTGATGGACAAAATGTGCACCATCATTCACATACCACAAACAATCCTTAACAAAGATCGACATATGATGAAAAACTTCTTTACCTATCCTCTTTAACTTAATAGGTTCAGAAGAGCTGGTAGGCAAAACTATCCCTTTAAACACAAACAACCGCATAAGTACATTCCCAAATACCAAACTTTCTTTATTTCTCCATATTTGATCAATGACGCTAGAAGCCATGTCCACATTCTTTCTATTAATCATCGCATAGATAATTTGAGCATGTTCTATGGACATTGAAGTAGAACTGCCCTTCCTTGGACATATACATTCAACAATAATCTTGTGTATGATTCGAGGAAATAACTCGAAATCAATAACCATTGCTTCTTTTCCATAATCCATTTGTAAGCCTCCATTTATAGCAGCAAACAGATCATTCCTAGGCATGTTTGTAATTTCTACATCATCATTTACATCATGTAAGTGTAGACATTTAATTACATTTGCCCTAGAAATTGTAATGTCTTGATCACATACCCTGGAAACTAAAACATTCTCTTCCGAAAGACTTAAACTTCCATAAAATTCTTTCACACACTCGCCATAAACTAGAACTTGAGTAGAGCAAAGTTCCATGCATCCTATGGGTTCTAAAAGTTCATTCCAGTAAAATCCATTACTTGTAAAGAAATTAAAATCCACAAAACTACAAGAACACACCTCATTTTTCTTCCTTCGAAGAGATTTTGAAATTGAGGGTTTCAGACTTGGTACATTCCTTTGTTTTGTTTGCTTCTTGGCTATTTTCTTGGGCGGAGAGGTTTCTCGAGTAACCTTTTCTTTCCCTTTTGAAGACGATGCAACCCGTTTTCTTTTGGAAATTTTCTTGGAACCTATGATAGATTCGGAGTTAGGGGAACTTGGATTCTCCTCTATTGAAGGTTCTTGATGTTTTTCCGAAGAATCTGAAGATTCATCATGAATCACTAAAGGCTTGTTGGAAGATTTTGTTTTGAAGGTTTTTTGTTTGAGACGTTCTAAAGATTTAGGTGCCATTGGAGTCACAATGAGAGAGAAGGAAAATAGAGAGAGAGAGAAAAAGCAGATTGCGAAGAAAGGAAAAATTAGAGAAAAAGAAAAAAATATATATTATATGAATAAAGATTTTCAAATATTGAAGGTTGCGGGGGGAAAAAAATAAAAAAGGGTTACAAATTCCTAATTCATTTCTAATAAATTCAAATTTTACCTTTTCAAGAGGTTTAGTAAAAATGTCTGCAAATTGATTATCGGTTGGAACAAATTCAACATTTATATCTCCATTATGCACATGATCTCTAATAAAATGATGTCTAATTTCTATGTGCTTTGACCTAGAATGATGTATTGGATTTTTTGTCAAATTTATTGCATTCTTGTTGTCACATTTAATTGGCACAGTTTTAAAATTTATTCCATAATCATTCAATTGTTGTTTTATCCATAAAACTTGTGCACAGCAATTACCAATAGAAACATATTCAGCTTCAGCTGTGGATAGAGCAACAAAATTTTGTTTTTTAGAAGACCAAGAAATTAATTTATCACCTAGGAATTGACAAGTACCAGATGTGCTTTTTCTATCAATTTTACAACCAGCATAATCTGCATCAGAATATCCTATTAAATCAAAATTTTGATTTTTAGGATACCAGATGCCTAAATTTGAAGTATTAACTAGGTATTTGAAAATACGCTTTACAGTTGATAAATGAATTTCTGTTGGTGCAGCTTGAAATCTAGCACACAAACACACACTAAACAAAATATCAGGTCTTGATACAGTCAAGTACAATAAAGAACCTATAAGGTTCCTATATAGTTTCTCACTTACCTTCTGTCCATTTGAGTCAGAATCTAACCTTGTTGAAGTACTCATAGGTGTTGTAACATTTCTGCAGCCATCATATCCAAATTTCTTCAATATTTGTTTTGTATATTTTTCTTGATGAACAAAAATTCCTTCTTTTGTTTGTTTTATTTGAAGCCCCAAAAAGAATGTCAATTCTCCCATCATTGACATTTCAAATTCTGCCTGCATGGTCTCAGCAAATTCTTGACACAACAATTCTTTAGTAGATCCAAAGATAATATCATCCACATATATTTGTACAACCAAGATATCATTATCAAAAGTTTTCAAGAATAAAGTAGTGTCAACTTTTCCTCTATGAAAACTTTTAGAGATAAAAAAAACATACTCAATCTTTCATACCAAGCTCTTGGAGCTTGTTTCAAACCATATAGTGCTTTATTTAATTTAAAAACATAGTCTAATTTGAAAGGATCTTCAAAACCAAGTGGTTGTTCCACATAAACTTCTTCTTTTATAAAACCATTTAAAAATGCACTTTTTACATCCATTTGAAAAACTTTAAAATCCTTATAAGATGCATATGCAAGCATCAACCGTATTGCTTCTAATCTAGCAACAGGTGCATATGTTTCATCAAAATATATTCCTTCTTCTTGTGAATAACCTTTAGCTACCAATCTTGCTTTATTTCTTATAATTTTTCCTTCTTCATCTAATTTATTTTTAAACACCCATTTAGTTCCAATTATAGACTTTCCTCTAGGTCTAGGAACTAAGTTCCATACATTGTTTCTTTGAAATTGATTTAATTCTTCTTGCATAGAGATGATCCAATTATCATCACTTAAAGCTTCTTCCATATTACTAGGTTCAATTTCGGATAACAACACAAAATGATTTTCAAGATTTTGTAAATTAGCTCTTGTTTTAACCCCAGATTGAACATTACCTATTATTTGATCAGAAGGATGTGCAGACTTATACCTCCAGGTTTTAGAAGCCTCTTGTTCAGATCTTACAACTTCTGAAGTACCTTCTGCATTTGCTTCTGACTTAGGTTCTGAACTAACTTCTGCTTTAGAATTGGAGTTCTTTTCTTCATCAGAATCAACATCCTTTAAATCCTCAATAAATTTAACATTTATTGATTCTTCAATAGTTTTTGATGATTTATTGAAAACACGATAAGCACGACTATTTAGAGAATATCTTAAGAAAATAGCTTCTTCAGATCTTTCATTAAACTTACCAAGGTTGAGAGGATTCTTTTTCACAAAGCATTTAGATCCAAAGATATGAAAATATGAAACGTTAGGTTTCTTACCTCGAAATATCTCATAAGCAGTCTTTGATGTCATAGGTCGAATGAAAACTCTATTGATGATATAGCAAGCTGTAGAAACTGCTTCTGCCCAAAAATACTTAGCAATTCCACTTTCATTTAACATAGACCTAGTCATCTCTTGTAAAGTTCTATTCTTGAAAAATCATCAACAATAACAATTCCATATTTGCTTCCACCCATGCTTAAGACTTTAGTAGGTCCAAAAAGATCAAGATGTAATAATTCAAGTGGTCTCTTAGTTGAAATTACATTTTTACTTTTATGAGAGACAGAAACCATTTTATTCTTTAAGCAAGTATCACATTTCACATCTTGTTTAATATTTATCTTAGGTAATCCTTTAATAATATCCTTTTTAGATAATTTTTCTAAATGATTAAAATTAACATGTCCTAGTCGTTTATGCCAAGCAAAAACATGATCATTCAAGGAAATTAAACAACAAACATTATCGATTTCAGCTCGTTTTATGAGATAGATATTTCTTTTCCTAATTCCTTCAAATAATCTCTCATCATTTTCATTAAAAGCATAGCACTTGTCTTGATCAAAAATCATTCTATAACCTTTATCACATAACTGACTAATACTAAGTAAATTATGTTTTAAACCTTGCACAAGATATACATTTTCAATGAGAAAAGTAGGCATACCAATCGTTCCAGTGGCAATTATTTTACCTCTACTATCATCTCCAAACTTTACATACCCTTTTTCTTCCCAAGTTATGCTATTGAACAATGAAGCATCTCCAGTCATATGTCTAGAACATCCACTATCCAAATACCATATTCCTCTTATTTTAGCTTCATGTTCCTGTACAAATAAAAAGAATTAAGTCCTTTTAGGAACCCAAGCAAGTTTGGGCCCTTTAAAAGATAAGCTCATTTGATTTCTTCGATTTACTTATTGACTACTGAGCTTATTTCTCTTATAATAGCAAAATTTCTTAATATGACCAAATTTATTACAAATGAAACATGCATAAGAATTAGCATTCCTATACCTGTCATTTACCTGTTTCTTGAAATTCTGGTTTGTATAACTTCTGTTATACCTTCTGGTATTGCTTCTGTAGTACCCATTGTGTGGATACTTCTTGTCAAAATAACTTCTGTAAAAGTCTCTAGTATTTCCTCTTTTAAACATTATTTGTATTCGAAATGTACTTTTTGCTGTTGGATTCATCACTTAAGACTTGTTTAGCCTTAACAAAAACTGTATTTTGATTCGATTTTGAACTTGAACCATGCTCATATCCTAATCCATGTTTTTCATTTGAGACTCTTTGTGAAGAAATTAACATGGTCAATTTCTTGTCACTTTCATCAAATTTCTTAAAGGTAGTTTTCAACGAATTAGATAGATCATCAATTTTTACCTTCATGTCACTTGTTTCTACTTCAAGTAGATGATTTTCTATTCTTAATTTTTCAATACTCACATGCATGGATTCATTTTCTTGTTTCAGGATATCATTTTCATCAGCAAGTAAAGTATTTATTTGTTTTAATGCTTCCTTTTCATTCTTAAGAGCTTTTATTTCATTTTCATACTTAGCTAATCTTATATCAGCCCTTTTTAGTGCCTTTAATAGCTTACTCATTTCTACTAGCATGTTAGTATCAGTTACAGCTTCATCAGATTCAGAGTGTACCTCAGAACTAGCCATTAGACAAAGATTTGCCTCATCCTCTTCTTCTTTTGAATCTTCTAAATTTGTTTCTGTGTCCTCTAAATCACTCCATGTTGCTAGCATTGCACGACTTTTCTTTTTATAATTTTCCATTTTCTTGATCAGTGTTAGACATTCATATTTGATGTGTCCTGGCCTTTTGCATTCATAACATTGAATCTCCCTTTTCTCTTTCTTCTTTTCTTTCTCCTTGTAAGCTTTTCCTGCATCATTATGCTTATATTCGGTACTTTTCTTGAACACATTAAACTTCTTACCTCTTTGCTTCTTGAGCAGCCTGTTGAGTCTACGTGCTAGAAGACTGATGTCCTCTTCTTTCTCATCATCGCTATCATCCATTTCAGTCTCATTTTGCTTTATTTCCTTGACTTGTAAACACAATTCCTTTGGTGCCGTCTTCTCCTCTTTGCATGGTTTTTATGTGTGACTTATATGCCATGAGCTTTTCTCTCAATTGGCTGAGAGTTAGCTTGTTTAGGTCTTGAGCTTCCTTTATAGCAGTTTTCTTTGCATCCCAAGATGGTGGCAATATCCTCAACATTTTCCTCACAAGATCTGGATCTGGATGTTTCTTTCCAAGTGATGCAAGCTCATTTGTAATAGCTGTAAACCTGTTAAAAGCATCTTTGATATCTTCATTAGACTTAAACTTAAATAATTCATACTGTTGAATTAAAACATTTATCTTGGTTTCCTTGATGGTATCAGTCCTTTCATATGTATTGGATAGGATATCCCAAATCTCCTTTGCACTTGCACATGATGATATCAAATAGAACTCTGATGGAGCAATAGTAGTCAGTAATAAATTTTTTGCTTTGTTGTTCTTCTTGATAATTTTCTTCTCCGAATCTGACAAGGTCGAATTTCCGTTTAATGTGATCACATTGTCTCCAAGTGAAATGACCTACCATGAATCATAATCATTAGCTTTAATGTAAGTTTCCATACGCATCTTCCAGTATGAGAAGTTTGAGCCATCGAAGTAAGGAGCTCGATTAATTGCAACATTATTTTCAACCATTTTAGATCACTCAAAATAGATAAGTCTTGCTCTGATACCAATTATTGGTCCCAATTAGATTAATCAAGAGGGGGTTGAATTGATTAATTACTTAAAGTTTCACTTTTTTGCAAATCATTCAAAAACTCTTGACTAATAAAATCACGAAATAACAATAATGACGAACAATAATGTGCAGAAAAAAAAATGAGTAGAGAAGAATAGAATGCTCAGAGATTTATAGAGGTTCCGCCTCGAGCATCAATCCTCTCTTCCAGCTCCACGCCGGGGTCCCGGTTGTCTATACCGGTTGTGTTTCACTATATCAAACAAATTGAAAGTATACAATATAAGCCTCTTCAAGGCGAAGTCTCACTGCTGAGTCTTTCTAGCTTCTTCACTAAGCTAATCACTCAAACTACAGTGATGAAACAACTATCAATTCCTTATACACAAAAGGAATTACAATGACAATGAGGAATATCAAATTTCCTCTATAAAATAGATCACATGTATATGTAAAATTTTCTACTTGAAGATGTATGAGCCTTTTCTTTTCCGTGTGTTTTTTTCTTCTCACAAAAGAACGTTCTCTCTTCTTCCTTCTTTTATGAAGAGAACATAACGGTTACTTGGAGTTCCACGTGATAAGCTTTTTTATTTTTTGAAATTTTGTATTTTAAAAATAAGTTGATTCTATTGGAGAGGTTCTGCATTCCGTGATATCTTTGATGAGGATAAGCTTGGATAAATCAGTTTGACCGAGATCTTCTTTGGAGATATTTCTTGAATCAAGTTTGTTGAAGATATCCCTCATATTGTGGAACCATATCTTCATGTAACAACCATATTTCTTATTCTTATCTTTGTAACTGCTGGATCTCTCAAAATATAGCACAAATATCTAGATTTAAATCTTGATAAAACTTGTAAATCTTATATGATCTCACTTTATCATAAAATGAAATCTTTGAATAAAATCTTGTAAACTTTATGTAAATTAAAAAAACCCCATGATATAAAATCCAACTTTAGTAAAACTCATCAAGTATATTACCCAAATATACTTGACACGTGGAGCTAGGCCTTGAAATTTATTAAAAACCATTGATACAAAAATTAGAGCGAAATCTGGAGAAAATTCTTAACAGACATGGAAGGTTCTAAAAGTGCTTCTGAAGCAAACCTGTTAACTATCCTCCTGTTATGAAGGTTCTGAAAGTGCTTCTGAAACAAACCTATCAACTGTTCTCCTATTGTAAAGGTTCTGAAAGTGCTTCTGAAAGATTATCACGAGAACTAAGGATACACTACACAACTTTTAAAACACCTTATGTTAGAACAAAAATAATCTATATAACACTTTTGAAGGTTCTGAACAAGCTTCTGTCCCCTTGTTCAATTTAGAAAAATTACGAAAATTACGTACTATCTTCTGAAACAACTTCTGACAAGCTCAAACATACGTTACACATTATTCCTCTTTGTTAACATCAAAACTAAATTAGAGAACTTAATAGAAATGCATCAATTCTACTCAAAACTTTTGTTCTGTTTTCGCCAATAATTTCACTCAAAATTAGTCTCACACGTATCATGACCACCTCTTGTATTTTGTCTATAGCACAAAGGAAAAGTGCATAGATAGAAGAAAAAAAACATCGTTAAATATTTATATCTTGTATGTATATATAAATGATGGATAAATAATAATAAATTTTTTAATAATTTTTACAAAAACTATCATCCATATTTTATATATCCAAAATTTATTAATGTTTACCTATTAAATATATCAATAGCATATATTAACCGCATGGTCGGTCGCTTGGCAAATTGGGCCAATTGCTTAGGTCGCTAAGTATTTAATTGCAATCCATGGGCCACCTTCGTTTCGACGCGTAAACGAAACTGAAAAACTCTCAAGCGCATCTTTTGCTTCCTTGAATGGGTTGTCGGCAATTGAAGTTTGAATTTTTGTGGTACGAAGTTATGTACGTACTGGCCGAAAAGAAAGACTTTTAGCTTGAGCTTCTGCCCTATGGTCCCACGTGTCACGGCCAAACAATTGTCTGGTTCCCATTTTTATTATTAGACAAAGTTTAATATTAATACTATCACCTCATTTCTATGCTCACGTCTTAAACAACCCTTCTTACTTACGATGCAAACTCGATAGTTTTGTAATTTTAAAAATAATAATAATATTTAAGAATGTTTCCGAAGTTTAGGGTTTGAAAATTTGTGAAAAAACGCATTAATAAATCATCAAGAAACTTACCTTGCAGAGGAAATTACGGAAAGAAGCCGCGTTGAACATGCCCTTAGTTAGGCCACCGGTGGAGGGTAACCCTTTGTTTTAAATTCAATCATAGGAATTCGATAAAAAAACACCCTTCGTGTCATGATGTGGGAACATGTCTTTTAAATATTACATTTTCATCCATTTTTTTGTACCATTCTTCCTACAGTAGCCGGGGTGAGATTTGAGGTTAAATACTTAGAAAGTCAACTGTCGATTTTACGTAATTTAGCGGAAAGAGTGAAGCGGGGAGCTCGCAAATATGTCGGAATGATCCGTAAACATGTGTATAAGCATCGGTTGACCAAGCTTGTTCAAATAGATTGACAACTGTTTGCAATGCTAAAATCATTTGTTAGGTGTATTTTTCAACTGAGGAATTGGAAGGTAATGAATTAAAGGAGAAAAAGGGTTTATAGTTTCTACTTCCTTTTGAGTTTTGAGTATATATTAAAAAGAAAATAGAAAAATATATATATATAAATAAAGTATGTAATCAATATCAAATAAAACAATTATCTTTTTTTATTTTCTATAAATATCCTATGGTCGCTCATTAAAGATCTCTAATGGATATCAGTGAATTTATTTTATACCCATTTACGTGTTCTTTATGATTAATTAAATAAGACGTAGATTTTTCTTATCTATGACTTCATATGAAAACACTAATTCTCTCTTGAATGAGAATTGAAAAATACTTTAGTTTGATTATTTTAATCCTTTTTTGTAAATGGATTTAAGTTATACTAGTTTTTATCAATCCCATCAAAAATAAAATAATAATATAATGAAATATTTTATTAATATAAGAAAATAATGAATTTACCATCTCTGTTGATACTGCTTTGAAGGCATAAAGGCATTACTAAAATTGACAATGAATAATATATATTTAAACAAAAATGTATGCATGATTATTAGAATTATTGGAATTTTAATTTCACACTTGGATGAGAGCATATATGCATTTTGAAAAGCATATATTATAAACCCAACTGAAACTGTCAATAAAAGTAATTTTCTGCTCTATTATGATCATGAATAATGGTAACATTAATAATATTAAATAATTTGCAAGAGGACCTTCCTTTTCTTTAGATGTACAGGATGAAATGCCATCTTTCAATAAACGTTCAACATTGCGCCGAATGGAATTGCCATAACATCAATGTACATGAAACAAAAAACTTGGGCCTCATAAAACAAGTTGTTCTAATACTAAAAATAATGAATGCCCATTAAGTTTATTCCTTAAATTTGCTAAGCATACAAATCGAGGCATATATGTTTAATGCAAAGAGCATAGTTGATATTATCAAGTCTAAGCACATGGATTAGCAATCACTCTTTATATATATATTTAAAACCTTGACTTGAATTGATTTAAGGAGAACCAAAGGGTGCATTTAAGTCGAAGAACACCACCAAATTGGGTACGAGACATAGCCCTGATCTGACGGGATCTGTAGCATTGACATTGAAGTTCGTAACAAGGAGATTGAGATCTGTCGGCGGCGGGAAATGAAAATTGTCATTTTTTTTTAATATTTATTACACACTTTAAGAATTATAAAATATATAAATTAGTAAAGATTTTGATTATTTAATGTATCATCAAATATTCAATTTCAATACACCCATCAACATTTACTTAATTTTATAATTATATTCTTACTCTTTTTTTTTTTGTATAATCTGCCTCAATTTTCTCTGAATGAAGAATTAATGTATAATTATAAAATTTATTTCACTAATAAAATATATATATATATATATAATTAATAGAAATAGATTCGATACTGAGTCATATCATAGACTTGAGAGACTGGCTCCGAAAATATGATCAAGGAGTTACAGAGTAACAGCTATAATTTCAAATTCAACTCCGAGTCCGAGCAACCATGGGTTTACATGGAAGAAACCTGTCGGCAAAAAAAGGACTTACTGATAAAATTTTGAAAATTTGAAATCAAGCATAAAGGAAAATTGAGAGAAGATGAGAACACAGACAGCCAAGACAACATTTTAAATTTCCTCTATCGTTTGTTTAGTTTGTAGTTGTTGTTTATACCCGCGATTGCGATTCGAGGCTTTTGTCACCAAGGTTATCTTTCATATCAATCAAGTATTTTTCCTTAAGCTTAATATTAGGATATCTTTTAATAAGAAAAAAAAATATTTTTTTAGTTTTCAAAATTCTACTTTTCTATTTGTGTCTTCAATTTTTTTTTAATTTCTATTTGAATTCTTAATATTTTTAAAACCTTACAAAAAAAATGAATTTTCATTAAATTTATTAAATGTTTTATTAATTCATGACATATATCAACTTTAAATTGATTTATAATAATTAAATTTATAAATTAATGATATTGAATATATTTATTTACATAATATTAAAAAAATAATATTAAATATGTTTATTGATATAATATAATAAAAATATAAAAATAACAATTAAAATTAAGAAAAGGGATTGAAAAATTTTACATGTACTCTAACCATCTTAACCAATTTACCTAAGGCTAATCGGAAGTCAAAATATGCTTAAAATAAATAGAAAAATTATTGAAAATTATATTTTTTAAGGTTTTGAAAACATTTATGATATAAATAGAAGAAAAAAATTGAGGGTTTAAATAGAAAAGTAGGTAAATATTAAAGTCTAAAAGTATACTTTTCTCAATAAATAATAGTTGCATATATTTAATAAATAAGGTAAAAAAGAGCTATTACACAATAAATGTATCAAGGTGAATCTTCATAGTATGTTACGAAATGGAGTCCAATGCCTCATCAAGACTTCAATGACACCCGTAGTACTATCCAACACAAGAGTCACAAGCTCCTCTTACTCCACATTCAAAGCTATCAAAAGAGGCTACAAATGCATTTACTCAGTTGGTGATAGTTCACTAGGAGTAGAAAAAATAAGGGATATCATTCTATTTTTTTTTCTTATTTATTTTATATGTATATCTTTCATCGAAATTTTTATTGATGTAAATTAATATTTGAAATTGATAAATTTATTAACATTGTCTAATAATTTTTTTCCTATTTTTATATCTACACTTTCATATTTTTTTTAACAATTGTTTTTAAGATTTTTTTATAGTTCTTTTCATAAAGTTTATTTATAATTTTCTTTACATGATTTTTTATAAAAAAAATTCCAATGATAACTTTTCTCAAATTTTAATTTTTTTATAAAAATTAAAGGTTCACATGCAAATAAAAAAAATCATAATTTTACAAATTATGAATATTGATTTAAAATTTAAAAAAAAAGGCAAAACTGAAAGACTTCAAGCAAATTGGTTGAAAGCGCGTTCCAAATTCGTAATTTTAAAATTTATTTTTGAAATAATTATTTTAAATATGTTGTTTTATGATTTTTTTTAAATAATATTATTTTAATTGGAAGTCCGCTCAAAGCGTATGCCTGCGGAACCTAACGACCGGAGTAAATTATTTTCCGACGAACCGGAATTTCCGATATCCTCCATCATTTCATCGTCCAGTCAAATAAAAATGAAAACGCAAACTTCACAAGAAAACCACGTGAAAATGACATACCTTATAATATGTAGTATTATAAAAATATCTCATTTCTTCACTGCCGACACCACGTAACATCAAGTTGAAACATATAATCCAAGAGGATTTACCATTTTATTTAATAATAATCATGTCACGAATGAGAACAAATGATTTTTCAATCAGCCACCCAATTAATAACGAGAGGGGTTCCTTGCTTGAGTTCATCACATGGTGCACATGGGGATACAGTGTACGAAAGCACTACTATTTCAATTGCTCATAATAGAGATAAATTATTTTTTTTCCCGCCATTTCTCCTAAAAAAAACAAAATGTAAGCTAGTAATTAAAGACAATATGTGAACAAGGAAAAATTGCTATCACTCCTCCTTAATGTTTGCTTCCTTTGTATCAATTTTGTATTTTTAAAATTGAGTATTTATATATGTAAATATTTGGAAAACACCTATAAAGATTCATCTTACTATTTACCTCTTAGATAAAACAATAAAAAATACATCAAAAAAACAAATAAAATATACAAAATTAAGGACAAAATAGTCATGCAAGAGTTAAAAGCATGCTTTAAAAAAATCTAAGATCTAAACATCAATTTCAAATATTAAGAGGACCAAGTGCATACGAAACATGTTTTGGGGTTATATTTACAATTAGGGGTGGGAATTGCGGGGTAGGTCCGTGAGCTGACCTGCCCCGCCCGCAAAAATATGCCGAGCGAGCAAAAAAAATTTAACCCGCAGAGGTGCGAGCCATTTTGGCCCACACCCGCTTGACCCGCGGGGCGGGGCGGGCAATCCCCGCAGGCGGTGGGCCAACCCGTCAGAAAACGCGCATGTGCAGACGGGCGACAACGGACTAAAAGAACGACGCAAAAAATCCAAATCCGAAAAGAAGAAGGGTCGAGGGGCAGGGAAAAGAGTCGTCGAGTCACTTAGATTCCTTTACGATGATCGGGAGAAGCAAAACGACGACTGACAACTTGACGATCGACAACGTGACGGCGCCAATGCCACCGGACCGCACCTTCTCCTTTGCAACTCGACCTCGTCCCGGACCGTCCGTGAACCCCCTGTACTCTACTCCGCAGCTCGACTCTCACTGGCATCATAGAACTTGGTAAGAGGACTCTCGCCGTCCGCAGTCCGCACAGTCCGACGTCCGTGCTGTGCACCTCGTCCGCACGCAGCTAGCAGCAGCCCACACGGCCACACCCCCGCACACTGCACCTTCTCCTTCGCACTCTGCAGCTCGACGTCGCGCCACCACCGCTGGCCGCTTCTTTTACATAATACACAAAAGAAAAATTATTGCGGGTCACGCGGGCCAACCCGCATGGCCCACGAGGCGGGGCGAGTCGACTTTCCTGACCCGCCAGACTTGCGGGCCACTGCAGGCTAGCCCACGACGACCCGCGGGCTGGTGCAGGTCGGGGCGGGTCGGCCCATTTGGCCCACATTACTGGCCCTATTTACAATTAACCCTATGAATCACATTTCGTATCATGTCAAATACAACATCATATATTTGAATACTTACATATTAAGATGTTGTTATAACAAGTTTAGACAACATGATGAATAATGATACAAATATAAATACAATATATATGAACAATTTTTAATATAGTTGATATTACGATTGATATCGGATCTTCCATGTTATATTTACTATAGGTAATCATTCATATGTGGACATCTATTATTATTAAGCCAATACTTTTTCTTTTTTCTTTTTTTTTTCCCCTTAACTCTACACCCCTTTATAGTTTTTTTTTTTTTTTTACATAAAATCTAAATTTTTTGTCTTATTTTTATAGTTATTTACAACGTATTGTTGTTTGTTATGAATACACATTCTTTACTTTAAAGGCCCCTCTATAAGCATACCACCATATCTGCAAGAAACTAAGGGAAGGAGAAAACTCCATAAAGACAACACACTACTTATTTGTGTTATGGCCCCTATATGCCTCTATACACAAACTGGGCTCAAATGACTTCATCCCATCACCAACAGTACGTGTGTATGGCACTACTTTTGTAACATTTCTAAAGTGAATCAAAATGTTTTTCAGGTTTATTTCTAGCCATTAAACAATAATGATAGTATTAAGGTGGAGAAGAAACAACATTTTTTTTCTTCCTTCTGATGATTAACCAAACTATTCTAACTCGAATAACAACCCACTGCAAACTCCACATTCAACAAAACATTCTCTAACCTTCATAAGAACACCTATGCACTCCTTCACCAAATGTGAAACAATAAATTCAATAAATAAGATATCCTTCCTATAAAAAAAAAAGAAAAGAAAAGAAAAAACTTCCTAGTAGAAATTCCCACAAATCCAATAGCCTATAAACAAATATTTAATAGACTTGGGCTCTATGTTTCTATCATGCACATTTGTAGTAATGCCAGGCATGCATAAGTGTGATCAATTAAAATATTTACTTGACTAGATCTCTTCAAGAGCCTAACAACCAATTAACTGATGTAGAGAAAATTTCATTAATTTGCTTGCCATTTTGATAGGTTATGCCTAAAACTCCTTCAAGAAAGATAAGCTAAGCATTCTTTAGGAGCATCCTACTCAATGATACCACCTAACTAAGGAGTTAACATGTGATGTCTCACCAAAACTCACCAAGTTTTAATCTATTAAATTCTTGAGCCTCTATTATTGCATAGCAGTAACAACTCTCTTGGTCTACTTCTCAACAGTGGCTTTCTACTATTTAAGTCACTCTAGGGCACTACTCTTATCTTTCTAAGCATGAACCCAAATGCTTCATCATCAACCATTGTAAGAAGATAGTTGTAACCAACAAAGGAAGTGATAAAGAAAGACCCTAAATGTTGAAATGAATACAATCCAGTATCTCCTAATCTTATAAATCATGATACTAGAGAAAAAGCTTTTTAGCTTCCCTAGACATAATGCTTACAAATTTATAATTTATCAACTTTCTCATCTAAAAGTAAATCTCTATTACTTAACAATGACATGTGCTTATATATTGAAACTACATATGTCACAACTTTATTGTTTTACCTCTGACATGGCTTTAGAAATAGTACTTGTACCTAAAATTATAAACTGTTCCAAAACAAATGAACTATTAAATCTAGTGCCTTTTATAATAACAAGCACACCCTAAACCTTTTAAAATTTTGGTGCAATAATAATCACACATAAACTAGCATCCAAAACATTAAGTGACAGGATTCTACATGAACTCTTCCACACACCTTACATCATACAATATTTGATAACCCCATCATGAACTTTAATTCTTATTATACCAACATTGACTACTTTGTAAGTTGCAATGTTACCCAAAATAACATCTTTACCTCCAATAGTTTTTTAGGTGATGAACTAGTCTTGGTTGAAAAACATGTAATACACACACCCTAATTTCAAAAAACAGAACATCTACACCTTCTTTACCCTTATGACATTAGAATTCATAATATCAACAACTTCTTCCCTCTTATTGTAATTTATGCCTTTTCTTGTTGTTTAATGTTAAACACTTAATTTTATTACCATTCTCCTTTCACTTACAATATCAGCATATCTTGTTACCATGTTTTGACTCCAACCATGACCTATTTTATAAACTACCATCCCTTAACAATACTTTTTGGTTGTTACCTATCTCAAAGCTTGCTCATCGGATCTACTACTAAATCCCTACTTGCTATCTAGTTTAGTCTTGCTCACCAAAAGACATTTCACATGCTTAAATGTTAAATCACCACAACAAAAAAGTATTGTCTTCTAAAAGAAGCTAGAATAGGATGATATAGAATAGAGTAATAGTACAACTTGTCTTTACTATTAGTATTCATGGTAAAATTCTTTGAACTATTAATCACTGACAATATCATTAGGCTTCTTTGATTTACTCATAATTTCCATCTTTAACTTAATCCAAACTAAGATTACTACCATATATAATTACCACAAATTGAAAATTACTTCTCAATGTTAAACTTCATAGATGCCATCTTCATAGGATTCTCCTAAGAAGAAAACTAATGAAGCACAAAACACCAAAATCTATATTAACAAAACCCTAGATCACCAAAACAACTCAAATGGCTTTGATACCTTTTTGCTGTAAGGAAATTATGACAATATCGAATTACATAAACAATAATTAAAAAGTATAAAAGAGTAAAGAGAATCACACAACAATTCATCCTAGAAAACCTTGAAGTAAAGTTAAAAACAATTGGATAATGATAGATCTATATTATGAGAAGAAGGAGATTACACATGAATTAAAAGATTATCTCAACATCTCATAGATTCTCACTCAAATCTCACAAGATTTAAAGGAGTATTACTCAACTATTCTACATGAGATGTGATATGCAAGAGATATAAGTGACACAATTTAAGACACCAAAAGAACTTATTAATAAGCTTGCTATGGAGTTTTTGCTAAGAAATATATAAATGGAAACTTTCATGACAAAACAAGAAAAAGAATAACACACAATCAAAAGGCTTTTTGGACCTTTGAGGCATTGATTAACCACTCTACGCATGATTGATTGATCTTCTTCCTAAGATTTAGGGATCGATCACCAGCTATCTCGAAAGATCATCTATGCCTAAATTGCCTTTGTAACTTTGATCAACCACATAAACACGACATATTATTTATTAACCACACATGTTTAGAAGCACCAAATTCCAATATGCAGTGGGTATTATCACTAATAATAAAATCTCCTATGTAAATTGCAAATGAGCCACATCCCACTCAATAGTATTCCCAAAGATAAAATCTTAACAAAATAAATAACAACTTCTTTGGTTGGTTTGTGCACATTGATAAAACTAAAAAGGGAAATAGCCTCGGGAAGTCATAATCTTTATATAGCTTACCATATATGAGTCCTAAACCTTTTGAATGTGCATTTAATTCCTAAACGCTTTTAAATTACAAAATCTTAAGATGTTCGTTATCTTTTCGATAAAAAATGTGGACGTAGCAATTTCAATTGTTTGGCCATGTCGGGATATTACATTAGGAAAGTTAAAAGGCAAATATTTTAATAAACATCTACATCTTTGAACAGTCGAAGTTGATCTATTTGAAATGCAAAGGCATGGGTCCAATTAACCTACTTCCTGCACTAACATGACAATGGAGTTCATAGACCTCACCTGAGCGTTCTAGGTAGAAAAAGTTAATAGATGTTGCCATGCTATTTCCTATTTCAAGAAGTTATATAGGAAATAGGTCTATCTTCAAAAAGGTTTGCAAAAACTTCAAAACTTCTTGTCGTGTTTTCCCAAGTATAAAATATAGAAGCTCATCACACACTCATCTTCAAGTTTTAATTTTATATCGATTAACTATATAGTCCATCTAATATGTTATCAAAGCATGGGGTTAAGAATTAATTTATATAGTATCATTTTAATCTCATTTAATGGGTCAATGCAACTTGTGCTTGCAATTAGTTTGATAAGTTACTCCTCGAACCACTAAATTAAGAGCCAAACAAGTTCACCTCCAATAGATTCGATATTTCTTTCAAAACTAATTAAATCTATAGCCATCTTAGAAGAAACATGTTATAACGTCCTATAGGAAAACTAACATGCACAAACATAAATGTGGCTAAAAAATTTAATTAAGAATCTTTGGAGTTTTCAAAAGTTTCTAAGATTTTCAATAAAGATAATGTTTCTCACATAGCGAGTATACATATTAATATTTTTTTTTTTCAATTTTATATCTATCATATATTAAACAAATCATTGATATAAATATAGAGAAACGAGAAAAAAAAAATTCTTTTGGTGGGATCAAGGTTGTCAAAATCGTGATTTTACTTAGAATCGCTAAGGGGTCCATAGAATCGGAACGTAAAAACATAAGTTTCTACAACTTATATAAAATAACTTTCAAATATTATAAATTTACTTACAATAATCATTAAAAAATATAATGAATAATAGAAATAAGGAAATTAAGCATTTATTTTAGCCATAAATTGCACATTTACAATAAAAGTCATAATATAGATAATTGAGCATAAGTTGTATAATATAGATATTTTATTTTTAAAGTGATAAATCATGTATAAAGCAAGTTTCACCTAGTTATATATACAAAAGCTAAAAGATAATAGATAAAATTTAAAAATCAATTGTAACTTTAAAAAATTACTAATAAATAAAAATTGATAACAAAGATATACCATTAGAAATGAGTAATATTAAAAAATGACAAATAACTACTAACCAAAAGTACATAATAAATAAGATACTATAATAAGAAAAACCTTCAAAAATATATATTACTAAGTAATTTTTTGCACTATTCGTGATTATTAATTCAAAATATATTTATTTAACAATATCTCACATTTACTTAACTATGAGAATGATATATTGAAAAGATAGAAATATAAATACATTTATACCTTTCCTATAAAATTAAAAATCTAAAAAATTCTTATAAAGTTAAAGTTATCTACCCTTTATTTTATTTACTATTACAAAAATATTAATTAAAACAAGGAAAGTTGCAGCAATCAAACATGAGTGCTTTAATACGAACATGATCACAAATAAGAATAAGAAGACTAACAATTGACGAACACAAACACAAAAACTTCAATGCAACGCAACACACTGACAAGAGAGGAGTGATGATTGACGAACATGTTAAGGTAAGACTCATACTCCCCTACGCTAGACGGTTTTTTAATAATTAAGCCTATATTTGTTTATTAAAAGTTTGGGCTTGGGGCTATAATAGCTATTATTACATTTTTGTTCATTTGGATCTGGAGGGTTTTAAAAATTTTACTTAATTGTGCAATATTGTGGAACCCAGGGGAAAAACGTAGTAAAATTCAATTTTGATGATTTTATTGTTAAAAATCGTGTTTTTTACTATGTTTTTACTTAAAAAAACTTTTTTTCCCTGCAGTTAATTGGGAATTTTGCCACCAACTCGTAGAATCGTAGAAACGTGGGGAGTTAACTCGAAATTTTAACAACAAATGCCCACAAGGGGGGGAAGAAGTTGAAGAGGACAAAAAGGGAACCCCCATCAATTTATGAAAAAAAAATTCCAAATACACACATTTGAGCTTACAGTCTTTTAAAGCGCACATACATTTTTGAATTTTTTGGGTCAACTAAACGCACAAGCAGGGCTTCAAAAAAAAAAGGACTTTCATGACAGCAAAGAAACAAACAAAACTAGAAAAATTTCATGGGAAGACATGAAGGAGCAATGAAAAAACCCAAAATTCCCTTTTCCCCTTTCCCTTTTTGCTGTTCGGCAGAGTGTAGATCAAAGGGGAAATTTTTGCTTTCTTTTATTATTATTAATTTTTCCTTTCAAACTTGGTAAAGAAAATGGACAACTCATTTCATTGATTTGGTGGAGTTAAAATTTCACAAAATTCCCATTCACATGGGACTTCTTTATCTTTTTACTTTATTTATTTTTTTAAATTTATATGGAGGGCTGTTTAAGATTAGAAAAGGGAAATTTTTCCCCTCCTTTTTTCATTGCAGACCATGAAATAATGTATATAAATCCTTTTATTTTTCAAGAAGTGCAGCCATGGGCTTCAAACTACATCTTCAATAGTTTTTAAAACCATCTAGTTTACATCATGTTCTCATCCATAGCTTAACAAAAAAAATGTTAATATTCTTGTTTTGATCAAACACCAACAAATCTCTTTTTAAGTTTCGAATTTAAAATTCATCATAAAAAGACTCAAAAAAGATAACGTTTCTGAAATTTCCCCCCTTCCTTTATTTCATTTTTTGTGATTTTCCCAAAATGCACTGATCCCTCATCAAATCCAACAAGACTTCTCTTCTCATCTTCTTACACCACCAAAATGCTCGGTGATTCATTTTTTCAGGGCTGGGTAATGAATTTTCGAAGGTGAAAAAAAAAAGAGATTATGAAAATTTTTTTTGAAAAACTCTAACCATTCTCCACGCCGGTATTAAAGGGGTTAACAATTTACTGTTTAAAAATATTTGGGCGCAATTCTAGGGAAAGAGTCCCGATTTTAAGAAAAACCCCCCAATTAGATGGCTTTAAACGCAATCTTCTCAAGCTCTTGGGGGTTTGCGAGCTCTGGTGATGAAGATGAAGAACGACAAGAAAAAAAATAAAAGAAAATAAAAATATGAAATTTACCCGCAGACGGGTAAAAAAGAGAATTTAAAACCCGGGCCGAGCAAAGGGAAAAATGAGATCAAAGTGACAACAAATTTCGAGAAAAGAGAGTTAGAGAGATACCGAGATTTACGAATGGCTAAAACCTGGGAGTTGTGAAATATTTGTGGAATCGGTTAAACAGATAGAAATTTTGGGTTTTGAATAATTTTTCCATTCAAAATCGCAATTTTATTACAATTTTGCTTCTCTTCCATTTTGTTGCAGTTAACTAGAAAAATTTTAAAACAAAATCGTAAAAAACTTTTAACGGGATAAGTTAAATCATGATTTTGACAACAATGGGTACGATGGCATAAAAATTTAAAATATTGTAATTGAATAAAAAACTAAAAAAAAAAAAAAATGAAATGATTTTAATTAGTAATTTTCAATTGGGGTTTTTCACCCAAATTATTTTTTTATTATTTTTTTTAACCTTTTGAAGTAAAGAATAGCGAAAAAACCTGACCGTCTGCGAAATCTCATTGCCCACAGGAACTATGTTTTTATTTTTTTTTTATTTTTTTTTTTTATGGTAAATTTAAAGCAATGGTTAGTAAAGTGGGGGAATCACATGATTGGAAAGTAAAACATCTCAAAAGTCCGGAAACAGTGACAATCGAGACTTTTTTTTTTTTTTTTTCCCAAACATTTAAGTTTCTTTCTCTTTTCTCAGAACAATCCTACTTTTTTTAGAACCCGGTGGCTCATTTCGAGACCGGACGATGAGGGGTACGTGACAACCCCTTTTGCTTTTCCAAATTACGTGTACGGCAAAATTTAAGGCCTGGGCTGAGCATATGGGATGCCGATTTTGTAATGTATATATTCTTACTGATACATATACATACATATATATATATATATTATATATAGAAAAATGAGTGATGAGTAAGTATTAATAATAGTTAGTATAAATAATTTTTAAATAATTATTATTTATGTTTTAAAATATATATTAAATATTATATTTTATTATTATTTATGAGTAACTTTCACGTCAACAGGGGGGTCTGGATTTTGACGTGAATCATGGCATTAATGTGGTTGCACCTCTCAATGGACATGACATGAACAGGTGCAAGGGAAGGCTATGCATTTAGTGCTATCCCGGAATACGTGGGACTCATTAGTGAAGGAGAGTGTGTTATCGACTAACTATACACTGAACCATATGCATCGGCTTATCTTGCATATCGACCACTCATTTTGATCAGAAAAATCTAAAGCAAAATAAAAGTTTCTTTTAAATAGAAATGCCCTATAAGCTCTTTTTTAAAGATGTTCAATGCAAATTGAACTTGTTTACCAAATGCTCACATATTTTACCGGAATAATCATTATATTGAGATGTTTTCGAGACGAACTAAAAACCAAATGATTGTAGAAGCTGAAAAAGAAATCAGATCGACTTGCTTTTATGGCTACTTCTAGTAAGATATTTCTGTTTGATTAGTTTATGCACCGAACCGAATTGGAATACATGTTTTGGTTTGATCATCGGATTTGATGAGCCATGAGTTAAATTATTGAATCTAACAAAATGTAATAAAATAAGTTTTCCATTTAGTTTGGGTATGAATCACAGTTCAGTTCACTTACATATACATACACTAGAATCTGGCCAAATGACAGCAGGATCTCAATAAGAAATGAGGAAAAAAAAGAGAGAATAAAATTATAAGCACATATAGCATATACCAATGTTACAATCAAACGTTTATGGCGCTTCAGAAATAGAAAATTTCTTGGTCCACGTTATATTACTATACAAGCATTGATTTTCTTTACTTTCTTTTTTCTTGGGGCGAGTTGGGGTGATGTAGAATTAGAGTCAAGAATGTGGAGCGGACCGAAAATTTTGGCCCGTGAAAGCAATGGGTCATTTTGGCTCGCGGGTCAGGGTGAGGCGGCCCAACTCACCGCGGACGTAGGTTGGCCTACACGGCCCACAAAAAAAAAAAAATTCAAATTAGCTCACTAAGTTATCTAATACTAATAGTAAAACTAAAAGATAAAAGTAACACACTAAAAAAGAAATATAACATATAAATATAATACAAAATTTCTATTCTTAAAATGTGATTTCGTGCTCAATTATAGTCATTAAATATGGAAAAAAAAAAAAATTTACATTGTCTTAAAGTAATAAATTAAATGTTATAAA